>PVIH01008782.1:38683-87992 GCA_004025045.1 Sigmodon hispidus
TTTTTTTTTTTTTTTTTTTTTTTTTTTTTTTTTTTTTTTTTTTTAAAACTTTATTTCTTTATTATTTATTTGCCTTGGTGTTTGCCTGGAACTGGAACTACAGACAGTTGTTAGCTGCCATGTGGGTGCTGGGAATCGAACCCGGGTCCTCTGGAAGAGCAGACGGTGCTCTTAACCGCTGAGCCATCTCTCCAGCCCCATAAAGGTGTTTTCTAAATTGAGGCTCCATCCTCACTAATGGTACTAGTGACGGACCCTGGGGTCTAGGGCCTGACCCAGGCATTCAGTTCAGGTATTTGGCAGAGCACCAACCATGAGAACAAGGAATTAAAAGTCTAAAAGTCTGTCTCAGGAAACAGAGTGACCCAGCCCAGATAGCCATAATCAACTCAGATAGGACATAATAGTCAAACCTGAGATTAAAATACCAGAAGTTCCAAGCAGAATTGTTGTGGCCAACACCCAGTTGTAAAAGTCCCCTAACCAGCTGACCTTGAGGCAACCCCATGATGATTATAGTATGACCTTTAAAGTGACCGATCATGTATTGCCCCAGTTGCTATGGTGATTTTATGGTTTTAGCCTTTAAAAGAGATATGAGATTGTTAATGGCTGCTAGTCCCTTGCTCCCGATGCAGAGAGGTAGCCTGCCTGTACAGATGAAATAAATCCTCTTGCTATTTGCATCAACTGGACTGGAGTTTGGGTTCTTGGGGCCCCCCTTCCCGGGGATAGTACCCTGACTCTAGGGTCTTTCACTAGCTTATGTCAAGGTGATATAAAACTAGCCAAGAAAGTATGTCTATACACTACTTTCATGGCTGGTGGCCAAGGAGGCCAGAAAAACAAGTTATACACCTTCCAATTACAGTTACAGATAGTCATTGGCTAACAAAAATGACTTCATTGGGCCAAATGGATGGGGAAAGAGATTCCTGTACATGTGTTGTCATTTGATTTTTGAGAAAAGGTCTTATAATACAAAAATTCTATTTGGTATATAATAAAACCCAAAGCCAGATATTGGGGAGAAGCTGAAATATCAGAAAAACAGGGAACACACAACTAATTCTCACCTACTGAACTCCTCAGGCCAAACAGGTTAGGTCCATCTTCACCAGTCCTCTTCCTGTCTGGGCAAGAGTGCAAAGGGGGACCACTACTGCCTTGTACTTGTCCTGGCTCCTCCTGCTTTATATTTCTTTCTTCTACCTAGATACTTTACTTACTTATTTTACATTCCTAGAACTAAGATTAAAGGTGGGTGCAATCACTGCCTGGTTCTGTTTGGCCTTGAATTCACAGAGAACCAAAGAATCCCTGCCTCCCAAGTGCTAAAATTAAAGTGGCAAATCACCACCCCCTGACATTTATGGCTTGGCTCTTTATGCCTGAGTGAATATGTCTTCTGATATTTCAGGCTATTTTTATTAATTATATATCATCAGTCTTGCTTATAATTCAGGCTTCTCTAACATGCACAGTACAGAGGTTACAGTTATCTTCCACACCTAACTGCTTTTTAAAAGGTTAATATGTAGAAAGTATTATCTTTCTGCTGACTCTGCCCCATATCTCCCTGAAAATAGTATATGACATATAGTACTTGCGAAAATACCAGGCCTACTGATTCCAAAATTTCTATTTTTCTCTTCTTATCCCTGATACATATCTTTGACACCCCTTCTTTCGTGATCACAGTCCAAGGAGTCTTAACTTTTGATTTCCTTCTTCCACTTCCCAAGTGCTTATATGATAGTCCAGTTCTACTTCAGAAGACTTGAAAAGTGTTAATGTTTTAGGTAACAAAGTTTAGCTGAGAGAGGTGTAAAAATAAGTGTGCCTTGTTGAAATTCCAGGTGCCTGGTAAATATCAAACAGGCAGTTTAAGTTTGACCTGTGATTGGGCTAGACACCTTTCTGCTTGTAAGGCAGAGACATCACTCCACAGCACATTCTGTGCATACCAGTAACCCTTTGCCCAGTAGGAAGAAGGGGAAGTACCTATGCTTCCTACAGAAAGCAGTGAGACAGCAAGGGTTAGCTACTGGAAACCATGCGGTTCTACCATAATACAGATCTCTGCAGGTTTGGGGTAGGTTTATGCCTGAAGTAGAAGCCAGGACTCAGAACTGCAGTGCCCATTTCTTCAGCACACTCTCCCCCTCTCTCTCCCTATCTCTCTCCCTCTCTCTCTCCCTCTCTCTCTTTTTTCTCTCTTTCTCTCTCTTCTTCTCCCCATCTCTTTTAAGAACAGTTGTGATTAGGAGGGAGAGCTTGTTTAGGCTCCATGTTGTTGGCTTATCTCCTCCACTGAGGGAGTCTTGAGGGCTCAAGACTCCTGTCCTGCAATGTGGCCATCACTTCTGGGAACTGTGTGGGAAGTACAGGCTAGCTCAGATGGCACTACATGGTAAGCAAGGAGCTGCTTTCCCCAGACAGGGAGGAGCAGCCACATGAACTTCAGAAGCTCATATGGCGGATCTTCCCTAGTTAGAACCAGTAGCCAGATACACAGCCAAATAACCAGAGTCAGTCCTCTGACCAGACTTGATTTTGTCAACCAGGATTGCATGTAACTATATAAAAGTCTTGTCAAATTGGAAATTAAATACCAAGTGGGTCAAGCTAACCTCTCAGAATTGTACAGACAATTCTGTCTGCCTTTATTCACATGGCATGAATTAATTAATTTTGGGAAATTACACAGAAAGCCACTTGCTATGTCTGATTATGTCTTTCTTTACAATGAATACTCCTGCAGCTCACTGCCTTCAACTACAGTCTGTAATCTAATCATTTTCTAGCCTGTTTCTTCCTGCAGTGTACATGGTGTACTGTCCTTCCTTTTCTGGTCTGAAGAGAGGCCCTGGTCCACATACAAATCCTTTTTCTGTTACTGTAATGCATAGTCCACTATGTGACTCAAACTAGTAATTTTGAAACTCTGTTATGCTACAGACCTGTAATACAAGAATTTAGGGTGGATAGTCAGGGGCATAGCAAGGGCAATGCCCTGTAGACAGTGTTCAAGTCTACCTCAATCTACATCTAAGATATTGACTCAAAATCACTTTTTTAAAAAGGCCGAAGAATGGTTGATCTATAATTAACATTCCTTCCCAGGGCATAATCACACCACCCACTTAGACATTAATAAAGAAAAATCTCTTTAATAGTCATGCACATTCTTGTCTTGCTAATGCTTATGGAGTAGCTGGCCTGGACTCAATTTTGCTAACTTATGTTTACCTTAAGCTTATGCATTTCACACATCCTGTCATTCCTAAATTTCTTTCAGTATTGGGTTCCTTTACACAATTGAAATAGGGACAGAAGACTTCAAGTTAAGCCCCTAAAATAGAGGGGAGATTTATGCCCCAAAGTTATTTTCAGAATAAATTTTAAAGCAAATGTTAGCTGTTGAAGCTCCCATGTGCTCCTGCTCTGTCCTTTTTTAGGGGAAAAGGTCAAACAGTATCTTCTTAATAACATTCATGTTACTGGAAAGTGCGTACTTTTCTTTCTTTCTTTTTTCTTTTAAAATAAGATTTATTATTACTTTAACATGAGAGCAATTTGCCTGGATGTCTATACATGCACCACTTGCATTCATGGTGGTCCAGGAGGCTGGAAGAGGACATCAGATCTCCCACTGGAGGTACAGTGAGCTTTGAGATGCTAGGCAGGTGCTGTGAACTGTACTTGGATCCTTTGCAGGAGCAACCAGTGTTCAAATTCTCTGAGTCTCTTTCTTGCCCCACCTAGTACATTCCCTTGAGCCCACATGTGCTACTTCTTCAAAATACTCTCACTGTACCTGACAAAGTCATTCATAGATCAGCTGTAGCTCAATAAACTTTTAATATTTTTTTATTTGTTTATATTTTAAAGAATTTGTTTCCCTGTCACAAAAATTAACCACATTGCCAACAACATAGTTTATAGTTCCACTAATAGTGTAAAATTCAGGGTTAGGGTTAAGGTTCCCAATGTCCCAATGGTGTAAAAGGAAGAAAAAAAAATGTACTTAGCAAATCTAAAACCAAAAATGACTTTGCAAAGACATCACATGTCATTTTCTTCTTTTCTTATCATCAGCTGTAGATGGTATTTAGAAAAATTTAAAAATCCTTTACACCAATTCTTTACCTCATTTGTACCCTGTCTATCAGTAGCAGTCAGCACATTGGACTGCCCATTTGATAGTATCTGACAACACACAGAACTGACAAATTTATTTTTGTCATCTTTTTTTCAGTGCTGTCCAGAACATTCTTGTTGTAAATGGTTCTGGCCCAGACTTTTCAGGCCTAAACTTGAGGTTTGGACCCACTCTCAGCCCCACTTAGCCTCACATAGGCTTTTATATTATATTATGTTATATTATATTATATCATATTATATTATTATGTTATATTATTATATCATATTATATTATTATATTATTTTTACACTAATTGACCTAGGGCCCAGGCATATAAGTTGCTAGCTCCTTCATCTGAAGATTATAGAATCCTTAAAAGATGATATAAAAAATTTCCTTAAAGAAATGGAAGAAAATACAAACAAAAAATTGGAAGAGATTAACAAAACCATGAGAGGAAAAAAAAAAAAAAGGAAAGGAAAGAAAAACCAACAGATAAAAAAATTCCAGGAACTAAAAATTGAAATAGAAGCAATAAAGAAGGCACAAAATGAGGCAAAGGGGGAAATAGAAAATATGAAGAAACAAACTAGAAATGCAAATACAAGCATAACTAATAGAATCAAAGAGATGGAAGAGGGAGTTTCTGGAGTGGAAGATACAATAGTGGAAATAGATACATCAGTCAAAGCAAACACTAAAACCAAAAAAGGCATAAAATAAAATGTCCAAGAAATCTGAGACACCATGAAAAGACCAAATCTGAAAATAATTGGAATACAAGAAGGAAAAGAATACCAGTTCAAAGGCACAGATAATATATTCAATACAATCATAGAAGAAAACTTTCCCAACCTAAAGAAGGAAATGCCTATAAAGATGTAAGAAGCTTACAGAACACCAAATAGATTAGAACTTCCCCTCAAAATGTCTGCTTGCCATATAATAATCAAGCCACAAAACATACAGAACAAAGAAAACATATCAAGATCTTCAATGGAAAAAGGCCAACGTACCTATAGAGGCAGACCATGGCTGCCAACCCAGATAACTACATCCAGCAAAACTATCAATCAGCATAGATGGAGAAAACAAGATATTTCATGACAAAATTGGATTGAAACAATACCTCTTACAAATTTGGTCCTACAGAAAGCACTAGAGGGAAAACTCCAACCTAAAGAAACCAGATACGCATATGAAACCACAAACAATCAATAATCCCACAAAAGAAAAGCCCAAGAAAGGAAATATGCACAAGCTACCACCAAATATAACAGAAAATAACAATCAGTGTTTATTAATATCCCTTAATATCAATGAACTCATTTTATCTATAAAAAGACATGCACTAACCCAATGAATACAAAAATAAAGGCCATACTTCTTCTGCATACAAGAAGTACACCTCAATGTGAAAAACAGACATAGGCTCAGAGTAAAGGGTTGGGAAGAGATTTTCCAATCAAATGGTCCCAAGAAACAAGCTGATGTAGCCATCCTAATATCTAACAAAATACATTTCACACTAAAATCAATCAAAAGAGATCAGGATGGATGTTATTTATTCATCTAAAAAAATCCACCAGGATGAGATCTCAATTCTGAATATTTATGCCCCAATATAAAGGCACAGACATATGTAAAAGAAACACTACTAAAGTCTATCCCCACATCAAACATCACACTCTAATTGTGGGAGACTTCAATAAGCCACTTTTACACTTGGATAGGTCAACCAGACAGAGACTCAAAAGAGAAATAAGGTGTCTAACAGATGTTATAACCCAAATAGACTTAATAAATATATACACAACTTTCTTCCCATACACAAAGGAATATACATATTTCTCAGCACTCCATTGAACAGTCTCTAAAATTGACCACGTACTTGGTCATAAAGCAAATATCAACAGATACAAAAAAATGGAAATAATCTCTTGTATTATATTAGACCACCATGGTCTAAAGTTAGAATTCAACAAAAAGAAAAATCACAAAAATCCTATAAACTTATGGAAACTGAACATTTCTACATTGAACCACCTCTGGGTCAATAAAGAAGTTAAAAAAGAAATCAAAGCCTTCCTAGAATTTAATGAAAGTGAATCCACAACATACTCAAACTTATGGGACACAGTGAAAGCAGTATTAAGAGGAAATTTCATAGCACTAGATGCCTGTATGAACAAACAAGAGGGATCTCATAAAAGACACCTAATTGCACAGCTGAAGGGCATAGAACAATCAGAAGCAAATTCACTTAGAAGTAGACAGCAGGAAATAATCAAATTCAAGGCTGATATCAATATAATAGAAACAAAGAGAACAATACAAGGAATCAATTAATCAAAGAGTTGGTTCTTTGAGAAAATTAACAAGATAGATAAATCCTTATCCAAACTAACCAAAAAGCAGAGAGGGAGTATCCAAACTAACAATATCAGAAGTGAAAAGAGGAACATAACAATAGACACCCAGGAAATGCAAAAAATTATTAGGTCATACTTCATAAATCTATACTCCACTAAAAAGAAAAACTTAAAAGAAATGAACAGCTTTTTTCACAGGTACCACTTACCAAAATTAAATCAAGCGCAGATTAAAGACTTCAACAGACCTGTAACCCCAAGGGAAATTTAAGCTCTTATTAAAAGTTTCCCAAGTAAAAAAATCACAGAACCAGATGGTTTCAGTGCAGAATTCTACCAGACATTCAAAGAAGAAATAATACTAATATTCCTCAAACTGTTTTATACAGTGGAAACTGAAGAAATATTGCCAAACTCTTTTTATAAGGCCATATTCATCCTTATACTCAAGCCACTAAAAGATGCAACAAAGAAAGAAAATTACAGACCAATCTCCCTCATGAACATTTGTTGTAGAAGATTTTCCAGTCCTGTTTGAGCCAGAAGTTTTGACCTAGCCCCAAAGAAATGAATCAGACGCTTATATTAATTTCATACTGTTTGGCCTATGTCTCAAGCACATTACTAGCTAGCTCTTTCATCTTAATTTAGCCCACTTCTAGTATTCTATCTGCCAAGTGGCCTGGCCCGTGGCTCACCTGGATTCCTTACATGTCTCTTCTTTGGGGGTCAGATGGAGACTGACTAACTCCACCCTCCTTCTCTCCTCTGATTCTCCACCCACATCTATGCTGCTCCACATAGGCCAAACCTAGGCATACAGAGAACATTTCCACCACAAACATTGATGCAAAAATACTCAATAAAATTCTGACAAACTGAATCCAACAACTTATAAAAAAAACGCATTCATCATGATCAAGGAGGCTTCATCCCAGAGATGCAGGGATGGTTTGACATATGAAAAACTTTGAATATAAACAAACTGAAAGAAAAAAAAATGTGATAATCTCATTATAGATGCTGAAAAAGCTTTTGACAAAATCCAACATCCTTCATGATAGAGATCAGGAATATGGGGAAAACCTAAATATAATAAAGATAATATACAGCAAGCTGACAGGCAATATCAAACTAAATAGAGAAAAACTCAAAGCAATCCCAATAAAATCAGGAACAAGACAAGGTTATCCTCTTCTGCCTATTCTATTGGATATGGTTCTCAAAGTTTTACTTAAATCATTAAGAGAAATAAGAAATTAAGAGGTTACAAATTAGAAAAGAAGAAGTCAAACTATCTCTCTTTGCAGATGATATGATTATATATATAAGTGACCCAAAAAATTCTACCAGGGAACTTCTACAGCTTTTAAACACCTTCAGCTATGTAGCAAGGTACAAGATTAACTCAAAAAAAGCCAATAGTTCTCCTATACTCTAAGGATGAACAGGCTGGAAAAAAAAAATAAGAGAAACATCACTCTTCATAATAGCTACAAATAGCATTACATATTTTGGTGTAACTCAAACCAAAGAAGTAGCAGACATGTTTAACAAAGACTTAAAGTCACTGAAGAATAAAACTGAAAAGGATATCGGAAAATGGAAAGATCTCTCATGCTCCTGGATAGGTAGAATCAACATAGGAAAAATGACAATTTTACCAAAAGCAATGTACAGATTCAATGCAATGCCCATCAAAATTTTAACACAATTTTTACAGAATTTGGAAGAACAATACTCAACTTTATATGGAATAACAGGAAACCCAGAATTGACAAAACAACCCTGCTTAATAAACGAACTTCAGGAGTAATCACCATTCCCGAATTCAAGCTATACTCTAGAGCTACAGTAATAAAAACAGCCAGAAAATGAAATAAAAACAGATTTGTGGATCAAAGGAATCAAATCAAAGACCCTGACATTAATCCACATACCTATGTTCACTGACTTTTGACAAAGAGTCTAAAAATATTCAATAGAAACAAGATAGTACCTTCAACAAATTGTGT
Organism: Sigmodon hispidus; assembly: GCA_004025045.1. Classification (NCBI taxonomy): domain Eukaryota; kingdom Metazoa; phylum Chordata; class Mammalia; order Rodentia; family Cricetidae; genus Sigmodon; species Sigmodon hispidus. The sequence continues at coordinate 47,218 of PVIH01008782.1, forward strand.
TGGCATACCTGAATGGCAGTGTGAAGAAAAATGCAAATAAGGGGGCTGGAGAGATGGCTCAGAGGTTAAAAGTACTGACTGTTCTTCCAGAGGTCCTGAATTCAATTTCCAGCAACCACATGGTGGCTCACAACCATTTATGATGACACCTGATACCCTCTTCTCCATACTGTATACATAATAAATAAATAAATCTTTAAAAAAAGAAAAGTGCAAATAGATCCAAGAATATCACCCTGCACAAAACTCAAATCTAAGTGGATCAAAGACTTCAACATAGAAAAACACAGACCCATGTCCAGAGTGGAATCAGAGGTGAGCAAATTCCAGCTCCTTTGCTGCCAATCTGGAGAATCCCTCTTGGGGGCTGGGATCACACCCAAGGTTCTGATTTCAGACTGTTACTAGCAGACAGGCCCTAGGCTTTAGCTAGAAGGGGCCTTGCTTGGCAATCCTTAACAAAGGGGACCTTCTACAGCCAGGCCCCACCTTCAGGCAATCTGCATCATCAGAGATGAACTGACACTTTTGAAATTCAGACCTGTGTCCAGAGCAGAGTCAGAGATTGTGTAGACCCCTTGCTCAAAGCAGACAGGAGACACAAGAGCTCTCTAGCCACAACTGACTAGAAGCTGACTAAGTAAGAACCACTGAAGCCTTGGGCAGATGTCAGTGAAGAATACATATAACAATATGAAGAACAAAAAGGCAACACCAGAAGAAACTGGTGGTTCTACAACACCAAGAAGAGAACAGAGCAATGAAGAAGAAACAGAAGGAAACAACAGCAATTCAAATCCAAGTGGATCAAAGACCTCAACATAAACCCAGCTACACTGAACTTGATAGAAAAGAAAGTGGGAAATACCCTCCAGTGCACTGGCACAGGTGACCACTTCCTCAATATAACACCAGTGGCACAGATAGTAAGAACAACAATCAATAAGTGGGACCTCCTGAAACTGAGAAGTTTCTGTAAAGCCAAGAACACAGTCAATAAAACACAATGGCAACCTACAGAATGGAAAAAGGTTGCCACCAACCCTACAAGTGACAGAGGACTGATCTCTAAAATATATAGAGAACTCAAGAAACTAGAGACCAAAACCTTGAGTAACCCAATTGAAAAATGGGGCTCAGAACTAAAAAGGATATTCTCAGCAAGAGAATTACAAATGGCTGAAAGGCCCTTGAAAAAGTACTCAACATCTTTAGCCATCAGAGAAATGCAAATCAAAACAACTTTGAGATACCACCTGACACCTGTCAGAATGGCTAAGATAAAAGACACAAATGATACCCTATGCTGGAAAGGTTGCAGAGCAAAGGGAACACTCCTCCATTGTTGGGGGGAGTGTAAGCTTGTTCAGCCACTCTGGAATACAGTATGATGGGTTCTCAGAAAACTAAAAATCAATCTCCCCAAGGACCCAGCAATACCACTACTGGGCATATACCCTAAAGATGCACATTTGCACTTCAAAGGCATTAGCTCAACTATGTTCATAGCAGCCGTATTTGTAATAGGAAGAACCTGGAAACAACCTAGATGCCCCTCAATAGAAGAATGGATTAACAAACTGTGGTACATCTACATAGTGGAGTACTACTCAGCAATCAGAAAGAATGATATTCTAAAATTTGCAGGCAAATGGATGGATTTGAAGAATATCCTCCTGAGCAAGGTATCACAAGTCCACAACAATAAGCATGAAATGTACTCACTCATTAGTGGACTTTAGGCAAAAATCAAAGAATGCTCAAGCTTCAAAACACAACCCCTAAATGGCTAAGGGTCAGAAGGAACTTAAGAGAGACATCCTGGGATTTCACTAGGAATAGAAAATAAAGAAGATCTCCTTAGCTAATTGGGAGCGTAGGGGTTACAACCAAGAAGGGCTGGGAACAAATCATGAGTGGAGGAGATTGACTGAGTGAGAGGAACAACAAAAAGAGAGAAAAATAAGAGATGGAGATCTTTTTTTTTTTTTTAAAGTTTATGTAGCTTTATTTATGTGTATTGGTATGAAGGTGTCAGATCTCTGGAACAGGAGTTACAGACAGTTGTGAGCTGCCATGTGGGTGCTGGGAATTGAACTCAGATCCTCTGGGAGAGTAGCCAGTGCTCCTAACCCCTGAGCCATCTCTCCAGCCCCAAGATGGAGATCTTAATAAAGAAAACCATTATGGGGTTGGAAAAAGACCGGGTGCTAGGAAAACCTCCAAGAACTCAATGGATGTCTCCAACCAATAGTGAAGGTGTTGCCTAGACTTGACTTCCTCTATAACTAAATGAATAGTTCCCCTAAGTACCATCACAGAACTTACATTCAACAATGAATAGAGGTGGAGGCAGAGATACATGGCTGAGCACTGTGCTGAGTTCCTGGTCTAGCTGAGAGAAGGGAAGGAGAGTCTATATGAGCAAGGGGATAGGGATTATGAGGAAAATTCTCACAATGATGGTTGGCTGGAGCTCTGGTGAGCTCACTGAATCAAAAACAGCCAGCAGGGAACCATCAGTAAAAGGAAGTAGGCCCTCCAAGGATAGGCAACTGTCCACTGATATGGGTAGTATGTGGAGACTCAAGAGGAGGGATCACCCTGTGTTTCTGTGCATGGACTGGCACTTCAGACCCCATTCCCTCCAGAAGAACACCTATCCAGGTCTTGCTATTAGGATGAGAACATTAGACTTGTGTGGAGTAAATGCTGAGCTGATCTACCTTGGGACCTCTTTCCTTTTAGGAGGAAGGGATGGGGGATGGGAAAGAGAGAGGCTGAAGACTGACCTGGAGGGTTTGGGAGAAGGAGGCAAGGAGCAAGGGGATGTATGGATAAAAAAGACTTTATTTTACAAATAAAATAAAGAAAAAAAGAAAAATAAAGCTCTTAAATAAAAAGAAGATAATAAAAAATAAACTATGAGAGAATAGTTATCATTTCTAATCATTTTGGCATTATTAATAAACATTTATAACTTTGCTCATTAACACATGACTCAGTTTTTTTATAAGTAAATTTTTTTTAATATTTCATTTTTATTTTATTTGAATTGGTGTTTTGCCTGCATGTATAAGTGTGTAAGGGTGTCAGATCTTGGAACTACAGACAGTTGTTAGCTGCGATGTGGTTGCTGGGAATCAAACTCAGGTCCTCTGGAAAAACAGCCAGTGCTCTTAACTGCTGAGCCATCTCTCCAGCCCATGACTCAGTTTTTAAGAACATAGTGGTGTATGGCACTCTGTTCTCAAAAAAAAAAAAAAGAAAGAAAGAAAAGAAAAAGAATGCAGACAGTATGGTTTTCTCACATTCCACAGTTTCAGTTGGCTGTCTGTTGAGGCAGAGACAATTTCTTCAACACTAACAAACTTGGCATATGAGACTTTTCTTTGACCCTTAAATACCATTACTGACTGTTTAGTGTTACCAAGATTGCAGTAGTGAGCATAATAATCTGCATGGCAAAAGTCAAATGGTATCTGGAGGAAGGGGCATAATTTCACACAGCTCACATTAGGTTTTGCCTCAATGCTTGACATGGAATCTTCTAAATTGGTATCATCAGAACTTGAAGCTAAAAGTTTAAGATTTATCAAATTAAAGTCAACACTCCAACACCTGTTTTCATTCTCCTGATAGACCTTTGACCTCTGTCTTATGAATCCATCTCACAGTATAACAGTGCCTTCATAGTCACTGCTAACTAGCAGATTCTTATGGTAGCTATTTCAACTGATAGAGCTGATTTGTGAATTGCAGGTCATTTCATTCTCAGGGTAATAAATATCTACTGCATTTTGGATTGATAGACCCCAGACTCAGGGTACTATCCTCGGGAAGGGGGGCCCCAAGAATCCAGACTCTAGGCCATTGATGTAAAATAACATGAGGTTTATTTCCTCTGTAGATGGGCTACCTCCCTGCCTCGGGGAGCAAGGGAGTAGCAAGGGAGGGGCAATCCCATATCTCTTTTTTTTTTTAAACTTTATTTATTTATTTATTTGCCTTGGTGTTTGCCTGGAACTGGAACTACAGACAGTTGTTAGCTGCCATGTGGGTGCTGGGAATTGAACCCGGGTCCTCTGGAAGAGCAGACGGTGCTCTTAACTGCTGAGCCATCTCTCCAGCCCCCCCATATCTCTTTTAAAGGCTAAGACCATAAAATCACCATAGCAACAGGGGCAACACATGATTGGTCACTTTAAAGGTCACACTATAATCGTAAGGTTGCTCACAGTAGTCATGGGGTTGCCTCAAGACCAGCTGGTTAGGGGGTTTTTACAACTGGATGTTGGTCACCGCTATTCTGCTTGGAACTTCTGGTATTTTAATCATAGTTTTGACCAGACCATTATGTCCTAGTTGATTACAGCTATCTGGGCTGGGTCACTCTGTTTCCTGGGACAGACTTTTAGACTTTTAGTTCCTTGTTCTCATGGGGGATGCTCTGCTGAATACCTGAACTGAATGCCTGGGTCAAGCCCTAGAACCCAGGGTCCTTCAAGATGACTATGCATATTTGTGGATTTTAATCTTTTTTTCGTAACCCTAGCAATTACAAAATAGTCACAATTCTGGTCAAATTCACTACTGGAAATTATGCTGGGACCATTATAGTGATCACTAGCATCTGACCATGTGGCCAATGATTTCACTGAGTAATATTGAGTAAACTTGGACAGACATTCCTGAGATTAATCTAACTGGCTTGCAGTTCTACTGTCATCTGAGATACAAGACACTCCTGGAGAAAAATAACACTACTCTAAATCTTCAAAAATAAAGTGAGTAGCTTTCATCTTGATGCTAATGTGCTATCATACCAGGGCTGGTTTTTGTTTGTTTTGTTGATTAGTTTTGTTTTCTGTCTGAGAAGTTTTACTTAAACCTGAAGGTTGGCTGTACTCTGCAGAATCAATAATACTGTAGTGTGATGGAGAAGGAGCTTCAAATTGAGGCACTGTGCTATTTTCACTGACAGGAGAATACTAAGTACTCATTTCTTCTACTCTTAATATTCTCTTCCAAAACATTTAGTTCCTTCTGGATCTATTCCAATTTCTCTCTCTTATTTCTTCTTGCAACCTTGAGAAATTCCATAAGGATGTGTATGTAGCTGGGTTGCATGTGATTCTGCTTCCTGTTGTTTCTTCTGTACTAGTAATTTCAACATGAGGTTGACATTGGCCAAATCAATGTTATCCTGATCAGTTCCTAGCAAATCTTGAAATATCTGCCACCTCTGCCCATTGGTGCTACACAATGAGTGATCCAATTTGAACTTTTCCTCAAATCTTTGCTTCTGTTTGAGAATGAGCTCATTCACCAAAAAATTAGGATAGAGATAGTCAACATTGTCCATAATACTTGAGATACAGATTATTATTGTCCCCGTAACTCTAGTGAATACACTTGTAGCAGAAGCTGTGGCCACATTTCGTCATGTATGCCTCCTCAATTATATCAAACCAGATGGAGCAGACGTTGCTGAGCAGGGCAGGCAGAGGTCCGTTCCCACTCTGTGGCTGCTGCTCAGGCTGGCGCTGCCCCCTCCAGCACAGGCGCTGGGTTTGGCCAATAGCACGGGCCTCCCTGGTAGCCCGACCACCTGGCCATCCTAGAAGGACTAGGAGGCATAAGTCACCAAGAGCCCGCAGAGGAACCAGGGCTGTCCAAACGGGAACCCTAGTCTGGAGGCTACCTGACTCCCCTCTTCCTCCTCCAGAGGCTCAGTCCTGGAGCATCAGGGAAGTGGGCTGGGGCCTATTCTCGTTTTAAAGGGTAGCTAAGACTTTGTCGAATTATTTTTATCTTTTCAAAAAGCTAAATATTCATACTTTAAGATTTAATTTCTGTACAAGGATCACTTTTTGAATCAATATTTGTTTCTGTTCTCCAATGTTTTTGAGTCATTAAGAACCTTATTTTTCTCCAGTGATTATCATTTATTTATTCCTGTTTGGAGCAATATGTCCTTTAACTCATGCTTGCCCCATACTGTGTAATTGAGAACGGCTTTGAGCACCATTCTGTTTTTGCCACCCAATGCAGGTGTCAATCATTCCAGGCTTGGCCTTGACTGGTCGGTGAGAAAGAAAGGGAAACAGGAGAATGCAGAGGTTCTTCTGTAAAAATAAGAATTCATTGTCTATACATTGCAAACTGTTATGGTCCAAATACAGAAAGTGGGGGTCAAGAAGGAGCTTAAAAGTTTTCTATTTCTGACCAAGTTGGAATTATCAATGTTCAAGCAGTTAATAAATTGTAAGTGATCTATAGGTGTTCTGAGTGACCATTTCTTGGGCTTCACAGACCAGGTTCCTTGCCCAGGAGATTGACCTGTCCACTTTGAAATGTTAGGTCTGCACCCAGGTCAGAGATTTTATTCTCTTGACTAGGGGTCCTTTTCTCCTAACTGACCTCCATTACCACTTTTAACTTTCTTCCTTTCTAAGGCCCCTAGAATCACTTTGCATCAGTGATCAAAGCTCCCCAAACACTTTGGCATCTTTGGCTTCTGGCAAGAATAAAACTGCTAAAAGTTCCAGTGACACTTCTCCTTTTAGTCAAAAAAGCAACTGATTATTCTTCTTTGGGATCTTTTTACCCTAAACTTCCTAGTTAATTTCTATCTCCATTTCTTATCCCACCTCCCTCCAAAGCGATAACCCTAACTGCCATTAACTGATTGGAGCAATGATTGATCCGGCTTTTTCCAGCTGAATTTTGGAGAACTGGGTGGCAGTATTGGAATTCCCTTCCAGAGGGTTTCTTCAAAGTGCAAACTCTCAAATACAGATTGGAAAAGAATTTATTTACTGGTGTCTGGAAAGGACTAAAATGTCCAAAGTCTGTAGGGAATTCTTGATTGGTTCGCAATAGGCCCTGTCTATTTGATGTTTCCCTTTGACCTCTAAGGTTGGTTTGTAGTGTGATAAACTCATAATTAGCTTTCACATCCTTTCATAGCTCTTTCACCAGCCAAAAGTCAACATAATACTCTTCCCATGTGGCTTCTGGCTTAGGGGAGAAGAGGCATTTAGCATTATTTAATTTGGGGGTTAAAACAATCATGGGCCTGTCTTCCTTAGTTGTGGGCAGGTGCTCAGTGAGCCCAGGTCTGATGTCTAACATCTAAGTAACATCTTTTTGTGAAGATGAAATTATTAGTGAAGTTGGTTGTCTAAATAATGTCACACAGACTAACATATGATGAGCTTCAGTGTGATTTCTTGGTTTGTGATCAATTATTAGTCTGTGATTAAACTTTCCTGGTGGGTGCTGAAGACCATGCAAGTGGCCAAAATTAATCTTTCTTTATGTTCTGTCAAGACTAGTTGAGCAACTGGTCCTCAGTCCTCAACGATCACTTGGGCTTGAAGGGAATCTCAAACTCTTCTAGCCTTTATTCTGCCAGTTGTACATCAATATGAGGATAAGTTGAAGACTTTGCTTTGTGTACCTTGACTTTCTTTGAAGCCTCAAGTAAATCTCTCCCACATTGACCCTTCCTTTTGTAAACTGGAAAATGTTTTAAATTCACTGAGTGGGGTTTCCATGACCTTCATGAACAAGGCAACAAGTGATGGACTTAGTCCCTAAAAACCTCATTGACCTTGTAGGGAAAGGGGATAATTATTCTTCCCTTTAGTCTCTCTAACCACCTCATAATAATCTCCATAGATGATTATTAAACAGAAGTTTTATATCAGTTGGGTACTTTTACCTATTGTACAATATTTCAATATTCAAACATAATCCAAAAAATATAATCCATATCAGTTTTAGATAATGTACATTAGTATGAACTCTTATATATTAATACAAATGTAAAATTATTTTTTTATTTCTGATAAAGGTAATTTATATACTGATAATGAAGGACCCTGGGTTCTAGGGCGTGACTCAGGCATTCAGTTCAGGTATTAGGCAGAGCACCTCCCATGAGAACAAGGAACTCATGGGAGTTCTGTCCCAGGAAACAGGGTGACCCAGCCCAGATAGTCATAGCCATAATCAACTCAGATAGAACATAATAGTCGAACCTGAGATTAAAATACCAGAAGTTCCTAGCAGAATAGCTGCGACCAGCACCCCGTTGTAAAAGCCCCCTAACCAGCTGATCTTAAGGCAACCCCATGACTATTGTGAGCAACCTTATGACTTTAAAGCATGACCAATCATGTATTGCCCCAGTTTTATGGTCTTAGCCTTTAAAAGAGATATGAGATTGTTAATCCCTGCTACTCCCTTGCTCCCAAGACAGGGAGGAAGCCCGCCTGTACAGACGAAATAAATCCTCTTGCTTTTTGCATCAACTGGGACTGGAGCCTGGGTTTGGGGCCCCCCTTCCCGAGGATAGTACCCTGAGTCTGGGATCTATCAATATATTTTGCATGAATTCTAATTGGTCTTTAAATAAAAACCCAGAGCCAGATATTAGGGGAAAGCTGAAAGCACAGAGAGAATGAGAAACAAGCCATACTTATAACTTATAACCACTACTGAATCTCAGGCCAAAAGGGGCAGATTCTGTCTCCATGAATTCTCAGACTGTATAGAGGAATCAAAGGGGCTAAACTCAGTCTTTTCCTGTCTTATATTCCTTTCTCTGTCCAGTTATATCACTTCCTGTTTCAAATTTCCTAGTGTTGAGATTAAAGGTATATGATCCCAAGTGCTGAGACTAAAGGTATGTGCCACCACTGCCTTGCTTTGTTTTTCTTTTGGACTGGACTAATCATGTGTAGCCCAGGCTAGTGTTGAACTCACAAAGATCCAAATGGGTTTCTGCCTCCAAGTACTAAGATAAAGGTGTGGGCCCTAACTGCCTGACTTCTGTGGCTAGCTCTGTGGCTGACTCTGTTCTCTGATCTTCAGGAAACCTTTATTTGATATACAATATATCTACTACAGATACTAAGTCAAAACTAAGTACAATTCATGTTGTACATATGATCCTGCTTCTGTTTAAATATTTTTGTATATTAATGCCCCGGCCAGCAGGGTCTTTAATGTGGACCTGAAGCTGCGGGTGAGACAAATGGAGAAACAGGAACATGGAGGAATTTTCATTCAAACTCTGGCACACTTTATTCTTCCAGTCATGGTTTAAGTAGAATCTCAGAGTGTGTAGAATGCAAGTAGCAGAGAGGAAGGGGAGGGTTATTCAAAAAAAAAAAAAAAAAAAAAAAAAAAAAAAAAAAAAAAAAAAAAAAAAAAACCCGGTGGCAAGCCTGAGAGGAGGAAGTAACAGACAAGGGTAGAATTGATATGGAAATCTGTCTGTTCTCAGTTGAATGCCTGGAGAATGTCACCTGCTGGTCTGAGAGAATCAAAGAAAGCCACCTGGATTCATGACCTAGCTTAAAACAATGAGGGGTGTAGTTTTCTGGCTACCTTCCATATAAACTGCTGGTAAATGGCTAGCTGTAGAAGCTAAAATGGCTGTTAGGCTTTGGCTCCTGACATATTAATACAAATGTAAATTTATTTTAGTCATACTGTATGTATATTCTACCTTTATCTAATATTTTGTATATTAATACAAGTTAAGGATATTATACCATATTTCACTATACATTTCTACCTCTAATTATAATATTTTTTATATTGTCACAAATTCAAGGCTATTGTCTTTATACTGTACATCTGTTTACAGAATGTTTATTTTTATGATGTGAAGCCTTAGTCTGTGTGCTATGAGATTGTTAAAAATTACAAGTTTATAGTCATCCATGTTTGTCAAACATATAGTCATGTTGGTTAGGTTTTCTCTATAAACAAAGATATATTTCAGATCGATAGGCAATCTTCAAATACTTCAAAGATCCAGAGAATATAAACTTTAAATTTTTTAATAACTTAGTATTCTGTTGACATGAGACATGATTGCTCCTACCAACACCAATCTTTTCCTGCATGGAAGTTTGAGCACTAAAGATGGGCACTCATGGAGTCATGAGAAATTTGTCTTCTTTTTGGCTAAACTGTCCTATTGGGCAAAAAACTACCCTTGCCTCAAATGCTGACATGATGTCCAATTCAGATGAGCAGGACAAAAAAATACAACTGCTAAACCTTGAAAAAACAGGATAGGACAGTCTTTCAAATTTTTCTTCTTCTGAGAATGATATGTCAGATATTCAAGGCCGATAGCCAAAATTGGATGTCCCAACAATGCAGAGAAACTTTGGGTAACTTTCCAGGCAGCCAACTGTCTCTGTCATTTCTTGCAGCTTTTCAGAAGTTGCTTCCTCTCACTTCCTGCTTACTCAGGTACTATTATTTTCCTTAGATGAGATAGAAGACTAGATTGGTATGGTTACAATCCTCCCTTATTTTAGCTAAAAGCATATCAGGTACAAGACTTAGATTCTTTAGGATAAGATAGCTATTGGAGTAAACTCTATATTTGACATTTGCCTAAAGTCTAGACAATTAGTATGTGTTTTAGTATGTTGTTCTTGAAGGTTTTATGTTATCTTTTCTTTCTTCTGGATGATACTCTTATATTGTTAATTTTTATTGTATACTATTTTATATTAGGGTTAGAACCCTGTTATTTAGACTAAAACCGAGAAGTGTTGTTGGAATTTGTTCCTTTCAGCCTATGGTTTTGAAGTAACAAGTCCTAGGGCATGACATTGCCTGCAAAGGTGATTACTTAAGAGTAGAGGAAGAGGGGCTTGAGAGATGGCTCAAGCGGTTAAGAGCACCGTCTGCTTTTCCAGAGGACCGGGGTTCGATTCCCAGCACCCACATGGCAGCTAACAACTGTCTGTAGTTCCAGTTCCAGGCAAACACCAAGGCAAATAAATAAATAAATAAATAAAGTTTTTCAAAAAAAAAAAAAAGAGTAGAGGAAGAGAGATTGTGTGTTCTCTTGGGTGGTTGAGATGGGGTCAAGCAGGAGATATGCTTCAAATTGGCTCCAATAGGCTTTGAGCAGAACAGCATCTGGATTAGCAGCATAACAGCAGTACCTCTACCTTGTTTTGTATTAGTGACTCTGTTTTCCCGTTGAGCCCCCTAAAAAAATTGAGATATAGACTTTTGTGGGATTTTGTATTAGCCTACTCTATGTAGCAAATCTACCATAGCTGCATATGTGAAGCTCACCATTCTTTTATTGTTTCAGTGTCCATATACTGACCATTACATTACATTTCTCAGTATACATAGGAGGTAATCCTGATAACTTTCAAGTTAAAGTCCCATTTTAAAGATGACTTTTCCAAAGGTGCATATGTAGAATCCACCTCCTCCCAAGTCTTTCCCACGCTATGTACTCTAGTGCATCCCCCAAACCACAAGGTACAACATCCAGTACAAAACAACTCAGAATCTCTCTCAAAACTATGATGTGCTAGCTTAGTATAGAGAGATCTTTACACAGAAGGCTCTCCTTATACTCTCTATAGATGAACATCTCATTAGCTGTTTATACCACAGGTGTGTGATCAATAAGAGTATAAATAAAAAGTGAACAAACATTTAAATTAGCATCCTAATCACTGACAGGTTAGCATACTACTGATCTTTGGCATATTTTACAGACAGCCCTCCCTTAACTAATTTCTACTTTGTGTGATTTATCTCCTAAGCACTGGTAAATTCTTTTTATCACCAATTCTACTCTTCTATATCTCAACTTATTAATGGACTGCTACCCAGTACATGAGATGCCATTCATAACTTCCACAAAATTAACTTTAAGTGGATCTTATTTCAATAGGAAAATTTAGAACTTTTAAAAGATATTTGAGAAACTAAGCCTCCCTGAGTTCAGTAACCTGGCTAGGCTTTGGGAGGTTTGTCTAAGGCCCTGATATATAGAACAAAAACAGAGCCCTGTCTCTAAAACCAAGAATATGCTTGGGAGATATGGTAAAGGTGTGGAGATGGGGCTTTGGGAATGGATTGCTTCAGATCCTGAGAACCCGACTTCTTCCACAGTTGTTGCTATGGCTATCAATCCTGACACTAAGGTGGACTTTGTTTCTAATGTTCTTGAAATATCCTGTGTTTCTCATATACAACATTGTCTGATTTGCTTCCTTTAAAAATCTGTATACTTCCTTTTAAAACTGAACCCATTGGTTTACATTAACAAGACACTTGCTATTGAATTTGGCACAAATCTCCAGCCGATGTGGGATAAATCTGTCCTTCAGGTGGAAGCTAGGGCAGCTAACCACTGCACTGTATCCCTTCGGTTCACCCTGTTCTGTCACTCACGTCTTCCTAGCCAATCAGATCCTCCAACGGATCCGCCAGTCAGAAGGGAGGGTTCTTCCGGCACAGGGCTACTAGCTCAGTGAATCTGCTGAGGAAGTCGGAAGTTAGCTTTTGTGCTGCACCGTAGCTTCCTAGGTGGAGAGAGCGTGGACGAACTCGGCCGCAGGATCATGGTGAATAAGAAGCTGCTGTCCTCAGATGGGGAGGAGTGGCCGGCCATGGTGAGTGAGGGACCACGGTCCCCAGGCTGAAAGAAGTGACTGCCTGAGCGAAGGGAACCTGTGTGGTGGGTCCTGCCCCAGCTGGGTGGAAGCCAGTTGCCAGACAGAGAGTTCTGCGTGCTCCTGCATGCCCTTCCTGGCCCTTCCTGGCCCTGCTTGGTAGTCCTTGCACCTCCTTCACTCCATAGGCTGCCACCTGGCAGATCACTGGTAGTGGGGCTGTGCTTAGATTTATCCTTGTTTGTTGACATCAGCTGTGAATTGCTGGCTCCTGTAGTTCTTGTCACTATCAGGGGCAGGTTTGCCAAACTGAGAGAGCCCTAGTCTCAGTATCTTCCAGAAGTTCTGCACTTTTAACATGTATCAATCCCCTGTCACTTGTAGGGTTGATGAAAATATTTTCCCATTCTGTAGGCTGTTGTTTTGTCTTATTGACTGTGTCCTTGGCTTTACAGAAACTTCTCAGTTTCAGGAGGTCCCACTTATTGATTGTTGTTCTTAGTGTCTTTGCTACTGATGTTATATTTAGGAAGTGTTCACCTCTGCCAATGCATTGGAAGGTATTTCTCACTTTCTTTTCTATCAAGTTCAGTGTGGCTAGGTTTATGTTGAGGTCTTTGACCCATATATTTTATGTTTAATAAAATCAGCCTGGAATATCAGAGAGATGAAACAGACCACAGTCAGCTCTCACCCAGCCAACTTCTCAGGGTAAAAGCTATCTTCTAGATTCCTCAACCTGGCTCTTCCTCACTTCTGCAGAATACCACACTCTCTGCCTACACCTCCTTAAATATCTTCTTCTCCCAGTTCTTTCACTTCTGGGTTCAACTCCTCATCATTATTCTATTTAAGATTAAAGGCACGTGCTACTACTGTTTGGTAGGATTTTGGGATTAAAGGTGTGGGTCACCACTCTCAGTACATTGTCTCCTCCCCCTCCCCCACTCCCACTCTTTTCTGATATTAAAGGCCTCTCTGACTCTCCTGGCTTGACTGTAGGTGGATCTGTTCTCTGATATTCCAGACTAATTGTATTAAATATAAAATATATCACCACAGCTGCAAAGACAGTTATGCAACTTTTTTGAGGCTGAGCCTTGACTCGTCTATGAGGAGAAAAAATAGACCAGTAAATGTGTGTCCTCCAACCTCTTGAGATTTTATTGTGAATTTACAAATGAAGTGTGACCTGTGTAAGAATTTAGTTCACTGACCAGCTGTAAAACAGATGTAGTCACAGCACAGAAAGGATGGGCAAGAAGAAGAGTAAAAGCTTTCCTGTTTTGATAGTAGTTTTCATTAGCTTGAAGAGTGAGGGAATCAGTGTTAGATGGTTCATAAATGTCCTGACTTGTCATTTCTGGGTTTCACAAACCTGCTAATTAAGAATCTGGATAAAGAACTTAACCTTTGGGAAACAATTACTGTAGTAATTTTTTGAAGAACTGGATAAAATGAGGTGGCTTTGCCTAATATGACTGTATTTTCCAGGTTTAAGATGTTCAACATGAGAGAAATGCCATGAGTAGTCCTTGGCGTCTTCTAATATAAATCTCTGGTTTCTGAAGACATAAAGCCTGTTTTAATTTTGTAACATATTTTTTTAGGGATTATAATAACATTTCCACTCTTTCCAGACTTTAAGCCTTCCCACAGATCTTTTATGGTTTTCTAATCCATGGCCTCCTTTTGCTTTAACAATAGTTACTGATTGAATGTGACCTGTGTTTGACTGCACTGGACATTGACTATATAATGGAGTATGCTCACAAAGGATTCTGTACGTTGGAAGAAAAATAGGCAGTGGAGGAATGGTAGATTCTACTAAATTGTAATTTTCCAAACTAGGGCCCTGTCTGATCCTAAAGTGGAAGAGCAGAGCTGGAAAGGCCTGTGTTGTCTTGAGTCATTTGATATCAGCTCACAAAGTAAGGTGACTGCTAAAGTCCTGAGGTCCAGCTAGGTGGTCCTAGCTATTGAGGGGCTCTGGAAGACTTAGCAATCAGAAGAGAACTAGTGGGAGGTAGCTTACAAGTTCTCTCTAGGATTCTTCTCTGGTCTGCTATTGGGAGCTGTGAAGGACACCACAAGCCATGACATGGTGAGTGTGGAGGCTACTGTCCCCTGTTCAGAAAGAGCAGGTTGGCTGCAGAGACTGGGATGGACTATGAACCAGACTGGTTCTGTTGGTCCTTGCATTGATTGGGGTAGTTGACCTCTGTGCCTCACTGAACTCCCTGGGGAGGGAGAGGCTCGGCCACCCTGGTATAGAAGAGTATGATGCTTGTAATGTCATTGTCTAGTGTGCCCATACAGCCGTTGCTTTTGGGGTAGTGAAAAGATATTTTGGAAAGCTGAAGGCCTGGTTCCTAGAAACTCTGAAAGTTGCATTCCAGTTCCAGGTTTGTCTTATAAATGTTCCAGACAATTTAGAAAATGATAGAAAAGAAGTGATAGGGATTATTCTTCAGTTATACATAAACAGAATATTGTAACTGCTACCGCTAGCCACCATAGTGTGGATTGAAGCTCAGTTCCAGGGAACAAAAGGAGTTTCTGAGCTACAGAGCTATCTCAAGTTTGAATGGTATTGAACAGGTGGATAAGACTGATGCCACATTTCGCCCCATAATCCATGTGACAGGAAGCAGACATTAAATATTTTTTCTACATCATTTGGGTATCATAGGGAATTGGTTTGCCTGCAACCATATAGTAGCATGAGGGGCTATAGAGCCATAGTAAGGTCTGGAGGAGATCATCTCCATTGTCAGAGAGAACTCAAGGGCATGGAGCCTCTCTACAAAAAATATCATTAGCTGGAAGGTCAGAAACTTAAAAGTATAAAGGTGACTTTGAATTACTGTTGTGGGAGTTGCAAAGCCTGTCTTTATTTAATTTCTATACACATATACTCATAGGTAGCTATTTAGCATTGGTCAAGATCAGAGATTTTCTGACTGAGTTTCCTTTGGTGTTTTGATTGAAAGTTGACTATATTTACCTACTTTTTTTCCTGACTTTTTCTCTCTTTTGTTCTTTCACAAATACTGTACACATTATTGATTAAGTTTAATGGTAAACATAGAAGTCACATTGTGTCATGTGTGTACTATATTTTGATAATCCCATTTGTCATTCTGATGTATTTCAACTTGGCATGTGACTTTGAAATCAGCTTTCTTATTATAAATTTTGGAGCATTGTCTTTGGATTGTATTGTGGTCAAGCTCAATCACATACAACTTTTTAAAATTGATCCATTATGTTCCAGTGATTATTTATTGTATTTGTTTGGTTTTGTTGTGGTTACTCTGTCAAGAGATTTTTAGATTGTTGGATAAAAAGTATTATGGAGCTTGGTAGGATTTTTTTCCTTGGGGATGACCTGATTTCAAATCTCAGCTCTCAAGTTTGGAGGCTCATAACCATCTATACTCCAGGTCCAGGGGAACTGATACCCTCTGTTTTTTGGGGTTTTGTTCGTTTTTGTTTTTTATTTTGGCTGTGTCACCTGCACACTCATAGAAGACATTCTCTGTGACACACAAACATATACATAAAAATAGGGATAAAGTGCTTGTGACTTATAAAGCAATTAAAGCAAAACAAATTGCTTTAGGTACATAAAATAAGTCATACAATCTTCCTTTAAGTATCTGTTACCTTACCTTTGATTTGGCAAAAGTCTTCCATTTTTCACTCTTATGCAGAGTTCCATCAAAACATTCAATCCTCAGTCATAAGGAAGTGATTTTAACTTTTGTGAACAAGAAAGTAGATATCCGTAGTTAGTATAACAAAGGTTATATTCTGCTGATGGTCATCATCCAAGTTTCACACTCTAAATTCTTTAGCCTATTTCTCCAAGGTTGCTCATCTGTGTGACCTATTTATGTAGTTTAAGTTCAAGTTCAGCCTCTCCAAAAGTCTCTGATTGAAGGATCAGAATCCTGGGGGAGAAACCTAGCCACTGTGTTCAGCTGATGTTTCTCTGTATGTGCAAAGCAGAGCATTTCTCTTGGTTTCTGGTTATCTTGTGTCAGTGATATCCCTTACTGGTTATTAGGTATAGCCTTGAGTTTAGTGGGGTTTCCAGCTAAGCTACTTTTACATATCTAAAAGGCTCATTATCTTCTATCCCCTGGTCCTTGAGGGATAGTGCCAGTGGGGACCACATTATTAACACTTTCACAGCAATTTGCAAATTTAGGCCACAACAGGAAAAGGAGAAAGCATACAATAAATATTCGAATTACTAATAGACAAATATATGCAAGAAAATAAATCTCAGGAACTAAAACACAGCTATGAAGCAAAATGGTCAGACCTATGTAGATCATAAAATATTGTTGTGGCATATATGTATTTTACCACATTTATATTTCTCCAGGTTTTGTATGCATTAAGATGAAAACACATTTATAAATAAAGGCAATTCAATTACTTTCAGATGAAAATGTTTGGGGGGGGCATAGCATTGTTGGAGCTGTAGGACTCTTAGCTAAGCCAATCGTAGTACGATATTATCCGAACTTGGGAGTCATGGTTGTGGGCCAAGTGTTTCTTCTTTTATTAATAAAAAGAGCAACTAAAAGTTCAGTAAGATTCATGATTAGCTTCTAATATTGTTTCTCAGTTTTTGTCTGTTAATATGAAGAAACAATTTATGAATATAAAGCACAGGAATTCTGGTGAATATCCAGAGGCATTGATCTCTAGTTTATGACCAATATATATAAACCCCCTCTTTTGAAAAAATAGAAATGATATTGTGGGGCAGAACCAAGAATATAGAATACAATATTCCTAGTCTGAGGTGTCATCATTGAGATGAAACATTTTCTGAAAAAGTTTCTTTAATCACTGTTTGCACAGATGTGTCTACTGGAATCATACTGACTTGGTTTATTCCTTTTGCAGTTATAGTAGTCTCTGGAGCTTGTTGTCATAGCTTCTCCTAAAATAAAGTTATTAAACAAGCCTAAAATAATCACAAGGAATTTATATGTCCAAAAGGTCAGTTTGTATACAAAAGCCGAAAGCTCTCCTTTATCCAGTGGAACAAGTTCCATGTGGGGAAGCAAGTGCAGTCAAATCTAAATATCCTACCAGTCATATCAAATCAAGAACAGTTTTTTTTTTTTTTTTTTTTAAAAAACACTTTTATTTATTTATTTGCCTTAGTGTTTGCCTGGAACTGGAACTACAGACAGTTGTTAGCTGCCATGTGGGTGCTGGGAATTGAACCCAGGTCCTCTGGAAGAGCAGACGGTGCTCTTAACCACTGAGCCATCTCTCCAGCCCCCAAGAACAGTTTTAAAGCAATGGGTATAGGCAATAGTGTCTGCTTTGAGTATAGCGGATAATTGTCTATTGATCTCTCTTTCCTGAGCCTCAGTATCCCCAGGAATCTCATAATCCATTAATTGTTATTGTGGCATGTTAAAGGAAAGAACTGTGAAATATGTCATTAATGGCTTTCTAGCTTTTCCTGGCAAGACATCATCATGTTCATTATTATACAGAGTACCTAAGTCCAAAACATGTCTCTGCTCTAGGGTTAGGCTAAAATTCCTGAACACATAAGAAATGAGATGTAACTGCAGTAGCATTATATGTAGCCTAGGCAATGGGTGTGTGTGCTAAGCCGATACTGCATTGTTCATATAGACTAAGAGTAAATATTTTTCCAGAATCCAGGCTCACACCAAGAAGTTTGCCTTGGGTCTAGTAGAGTCTTACAGGTTGCCATTTTTGTTCCAAATCCTATAGAAAAAGTCTGAGACGGGCCTGTATGCTCATTGAAAACTAAATTTTGCTTAGGTACATTGTTCTCTTTGTTCCTCTGAATAGGTTGAAGCAGATAATTTTGAGACATCTGGTTGGCTGCAGCTAGTCTCTTTAAACTTTAAGCTATATTTTTAGTATCTGCCAATGATTGCCTTAAGACATTTAGTTCCAGATGAAGGCCAGTAATGAATTTGTGAATAGTAGCTAGTTCATCAGACAAGACATTATTAGTCAATGTTTGTTGTTAAGTAAGATTTCTGATGTCTGCTATATCTGCATTGATATCTGAAAGAACAGGAGATGCTCTGCCAACTGCAAGTAAGGAGCCAGCCAATATAGCTTCAGCAACTATCAATTATAAAGGATTTTCTGCAGCAAACCTATTTCCTGAGGAGTAGGAGAAAACTGATAATGTCCTAAATTCAGGCTCAGAGCAGGGTTTTTCTCACAGGAGCCATGATTGTAGGTTAAAAGTAAGTGATATCTTTTACAGGTAAACTAAGGTGAGATATCACCATGGGCTCTCTGGTAACTATTGGTGGGGAAGTATGAGAGCTGACAAATGCTGCCTTGCAGTGGGCTGTGAAGGATTTGTTGTTCTCATTGCATCCTCCTCTATCAATAATGAATGGTGTTATGCTGCTTTCTTCAATTTTACAGAATTTCCATGTTATGAGGAAGACATATCTCTCAACAAATTGGGGTCCTTTGTAAAGAGTTCCTGCATGTGATATATTGAGTATGGACTCATTGACCACAAAGTTTCCAGTGCCCCATTCTTGAGGTGTACTAGTAGAAGAACCATATAGAAATAATAGGGAAGTCCTGAATGTGTATGTTTTCAGGGTTTTAGTTAGGAAAGATCATATCTGCCGTTTTCCACTAATGTAAATTTCTGTGGTCTGCCTTTTCAAATGTGATAACTTAGCACAAAGAAGTCATAGTACCTAGGGCATCTTTTTGTTACAAATTCTGTCATATCCACTCTTGGTTGATATAATCAGTTTGGTAACTGGTATAAGTCTAAGCTGAAATTTCAACAGTCTGGAAACTAGTGTTCTATATTCTGTGAGGAAAGAAGTATGTGATGTTCGTGGTGTGTGTATCAAGAGGAATTGGAAAGTCTATCGTTTTGTTGTCATGGAGTGTATGCATTGTATCACAGATACTCAAATTTTTCCACATTTGGCTATCAGATTTATTTAATTATAAAAATATGTTCCAGTGTATCGTTGTAGGTCAGATAGGTTACTTCAGTATCATTTCTACTCTGTAGATTTGTTGTTTCATTGGTGATGTATTGAAACTTGTAGAGTGGTAGTTCATTTGCAGTTAGAGCCCTTGATGCAATTTGAAAAGATTTGCCCTCTCAAATCTAGTGTGAATTGGGTGATGCATTCAGAGTTTGTGTGAATTGTTAGTAAGTTAGTCAAACAGGATCAATTGGTATCCATTCTAGAGATTCTTTTATGGGGTTGAGGCCTTTTTCATTAAAAATTGTGCTATATTGGCCATGTCTGTACAAAATATGGTTGACTATGGTAAGTTATAATCTGAGTGCCTTAGAAAACAAATTGCTTGGGAGTGTGCTTGTTGTTCTCCTCAGGTAGTAGATAGGAAGGGTTGTGAAAGCAGGTCAGTCAAGATCAATGGTAATCTGTAATATTGTGTGCCCAGTGCTGTAATTTTTACCCAGTCATTAATAGGTAGAATCATTTTCTGTCATATCTATCAGGTAGTTATTCCATATGTCCATCTTACTTTAGTAGTATAGGTTTGGAATTCATCTAGAAATACTACAGTCATGTTTGTCCTATTCAGTTGTGGTTATAATTGAAAAAGTGAACTTGAACATTTGAATGTATGTGATAGTGGTATTATACTTCAAAAGACAAAATCCTTCCATGGTGTTCTATCAGTGTCTCCTATCAGTTTGTTTTGGTTGATGTTCATGTCACCTGGCTCCTCATTTTGGTCTCAATCTGGATAATTGTATACATTTCTTTTTTTTTTTTAAAAAAAAAAACTTTATTTATTTATTATTTATTTATTTATTTGCCTTGGTGTTTGCCTGGAACTGGAACTACAGACAGTTGTTAGCTGCCATGTGGGTGCTGGGACTCGAACCCGGGTCCTCTGGAAGAGCAGATGGTGCTCTTAACTGCTGAGCCATCTCTCCAGCCCAATTGTATACATTTCTTATTTGCAGTCCAAGTAGTCTTATTGTACTGGTAGCTAAACACAGGGTTTGTCTGCCATATGCCTGAGGCCAAAGAGCTGAGAGAAATTTTATGTTTGCAGCCATGTCTAGATCTCCAATCTCATTCTTTCCTTGTTCTTTGTTGTAAGATGGAAGGGTGATTTAAGAGATTTTCTTTCAAGTATAAATTGTAGGTGACTGATGTTGCTGTGATATTTATTAAACAACCTGCAAGCTGTTTCTTTCTTTAAATTTGGTGTTTTCGGCATCCTCTTGGTCATTGGTGACTATGACTCTCAAACTTGTTGTAATGTGGGCATTAGCTTTTCTCATTTATCACAATAACTATATCAAAGTGTATTGCCAGTATCTACACAATGAACATACTGATCATAGAATGTATTGCTGGTAAAGTTTAGGATGAAGTGTTCATTGCTAGAAATCCATCCAAGATGTAGTAGTGTAAGTCATCAATATTATAGTTTACTCTTTGTTTACTTGTTATGGTAGCCATTGGTATGGTGGCGGTTTCATTTTTTTGTTCCTGTTGCTATAGATAGGGCTGTTGTAAAGGTGGTGATGTGTCTAACTTTGGCACTCTCAGTGCTGTTGGTGATGGTGAAGTAAACAATGGTATTTTGACAAGCCTGAGTTTGACTCATTAGGTAATGTTAAACTTAGATAATTTTTCAGGAATCATCCCAGGAGTAGAGTCCTGTGTGCCTTTACCCAACAGATCAATACCATGGTGGTGTTCCTTCATATATTTTTTCTCCATTTCCTTCTTTTTTTTATCTTTTGTTGTTGTTGTTGTTAAAGTTTCTATGAGGTATACAGTGTAATTTGTCATAGCCCTGCTACCATGTTTTATTCCCTCTCTGTCTGGGCAGAAGGTATAACGTCCAGTTAGGACCAGTGCTGAGTAAAGTTCTAAGACTTACTAAGCTTATGAAGATGCAAATCCAATGTATTGGGTTAGTTCCTAGGCACATTATGCTTGTAGCTCATCTAGTTTTCTAACAATCAAATTTTTATTTTTATTTTTTTTGTGATCCATATTGTCTTGCCTGTTCCAGGTGACACAACTGCTCTCTTTAAGTCTTGAGTATTCTGTCCCTGTAAATGCATTTATGGGGAATTATTCTGTACAGTCAGGAAATATTGTATTATCCTTAAGTCTGATTTAATAGCTTTTTCTAGTGGAGAAGCTCTATTCCATTTTTGTCTAGTATTTAACTCATAGTATGTAATTTCAGTAGCCCTTTTCAAGGGATGTCATTGAGTTGTAGTAACTTGGTTTTAAGCAGTCCAATTCATCTTTCTATATTGCTAATTGCAGTTGGGTTATATACTAAATGGAAGACCTATTGTATGTCAATAATCTGGGACTACCTGTCAGCTTTGAAACCTATTAAGTGTGTTCCTTGATTTGACTCAAGAATTACTGGACAGCTCTGTCTGTCTGTCCTATACCAGAATGTATGTTGTATTACTGATTGGTCTGGTCTTTGACTTTCTAGCTAATTCCAAGAACATCTACTAGAGTTTGCAGGTATAAAATGATGAGCCCCTGTTAGTATTCATGGTCCAATGAAATCTATTTGTAGTTTATAATTAAATTGTTAGGAGACCATGCTATCACTGGTACTCAATGACTGAATCTAGTTTTAGGTGCTGGACAAACGTAGGCTTCTTTATAGACTTGGCAGGCTTCTTTTTAGGCCTGCCAGGATACCTTAGCATTTCTTTTATCAGACCGTGTGTGTCTATATGTCCCAATGTTTTATGAAATCTGTGGATTTCTTTTTTACTAATTATGCTAATATTCTTAGGTTTTTTAATTTTCTAGTCTGTGTTTCTTTTAGTTATTTTCATAGGGTTGTCATGATTTATTTGATTCTCCATTTCACTTCATTTTGTAGTGTTGGGGTAAATGTTTAAGTTTTCCAAGTATGTGATCTATCATCATTGATAATTAATTCTGAGTTTGTTCCCTAGAAAGTTTTAGGGTTCTATCTTAATTGAACATAATGGCGATTTGTCTATTTCATTATTTTTAGGTATCTTGTCTATCTTGCCTGTGTGCATGTTTACATGGGTTACATGAATTTTGATGTTTTTTTTTTATTATGTTTTATCAATTCAATACATGCCTTTCTTGAGCAACTACCTTTGTCACTTATCTGGCATTTAGTGGCTTTTGTTTTTGTTATTGTTTTTGAGGACCACATGGCTATACCTTGCACATACACCATGAATTAGAGAAAATATAGATTTACTTTTAGCCTTCCTTAATTGTTTGTGCTGCTATTGCTGTGACCATTCTGTTGTTCCCCAAAGTCCAATAGGTACCTCTTTTGGGTGAGGGGTGAGCAGTTTAGGGATTGGGACTGTAACCAACTGAGCTATTTGCTACCACATTCAGGTTTTGAAAGAATTCCGTTAGGTACCAGTTCTACTGTGATACCTTTCCTTCCATAGCCAAGCCCTGATGTTGACATTGGAAAGTAGTGTAAATAATATATTCATTATTACAGTTTTATAAAGAAGGAAAGAAAATAGAGAAATATGGCGAGTCATTGCTGTTAAGTTCTAACTCAGAAATAAGCGAAACTAAAAACTTATTTTGTGTGGGCTTTGGTAAAGGATAAAAATATATACAATGGTAGCTTCCCCAAACAAAATAATTCTGTGGAAAAAAAAATTGCCAGAACCAGGAATTCAGTTGTTTCCTCTTAATTATACCATGAACAGGACTGTAAGTTAGAGATTTACTAGAAACACCTGATCCCAAGGATGAAATGCCTACAATTCAGATCTGGGAGCCTGAGGCCATTAAGGGAAGCTTAGTTAATATTTGCAGGGTATCAGAATGGTATGGTATTGAGAGCACTATGTGGGGAACAGCCTTATTCAGGAAGAATAAGAAATTGGAGTATAATACTAGCTCCCAGGAGACCTTTTCCCTAGGTCAGACATTTGAATAAGGGTCTCCCTTCCCTTGGTGGCAGCGGTGGTGGCAGCAACACTTGAGGAAGTTCCTGCTTGCTAAAAAGTGAGGCATTCTTATCTCTAGCAATAGGGACTTGTGGCCCATTCATTTAAGTGACCAGTGCCTGTTGTTAAGGTCAGTGCTAACTTCCTCAATCTCTGATCTCAAGCTACACCCCAGCTCATGTTTCCCTTGTCTCCCATTTAATCCTATGTGCAACTATTGAATCTAAAGGGTGGAGTCATTTTTTTTTCTCTCTCACAATTAAAGACTGCTGGCAGCCAAATTTATTCACCCTCCTACCTTGTGTGTCTCCTCCGTCCCCCACCTCCCCTGAATCCACACATCCTTTTTGGAATGTGAACTACCTCTACACTCCTCACCCTACCAAAGCAGGTCAGGAACCAGAGTGATCCTGTTTAAGTGTTGATCAGTTCACACCACTTGAGGTTTTAGAGTTTTTTAGTAACTTAGGCCAGCTCTTACTGTCCTGAATGGAATTTTGTTGTTCTGTGATCTCTTCCAGGCTGGCCACTGATTCATGGCAATTTCCCTTCCAGCTTCTGAGTCCTGGGGCTATATATGTGTTGTACTCCTGAATAGTTAAAAGTTAGTGTCAGATCTGAAGAGCTAGGTTGCTGCTTTTTTTAGAATTAGAAAGGAAAGTGGTTCGGCCTATGAGAGCTATGTAACAGAGGCTGCAGAGACTGGAGGCATTTGTTCACATCCATTTTGCCATTTCTACATTGAGGGATGATATGGTGAATTTAAAAATAAAACATCAACAAATATGGGGTAATGACAACCAAATCTGGCTGTTTATCAAGGTTGTAAGAAGTGTACTACAGCTTACTCAACAACATCTGAGTTACTCTGAATCATAGAAGTTAGGAGGTGGATCCTAGAAAAGAGAATTTTAAATAACACTGGCTTACTGTAGGTTCTATAATATGCAGCTCGAGAGTTTCACAGAAAAGGGGATTCTCAACTTTGCATAATTTGCTAGTACATGTATTCTGTATTTTTTTTAATTTAACAACTTCTTTGTCACTTTCCCATACTTACGAATGGTATTGTAATTTCTATGCATCTTAAATTGCTAAATTTGAAAAAAAAAACTAATAAAAAATTTTTAGAAAAATTGCCAAATTTGTCCTGTGCCAAAGGTATCTTGTTAACATCTAGCACTAGTGGTGTCCTAACTGGTGTGTTGGCAACTGCATAGACCATTGGTTATACTAAATTTAGGTGATTGTATCCACTGTTGCTTTAGATAAAATTATTTTAAGCATTAAAATCTCCTCACTCAAGAAGTTGATCTAGGGTTAGGGTTAGGGTTAGGGTCTACTTGTCTTGTTAAGGTAAACACATGTTCAATGCTGTTTGCACTACAGATGGCACAGTGCTTCTTGTGGAGGTCAGATAACAATTAATTTTTTTTTTGTATTTTATATATATTTTTATTCTTTACACTCTTCCCTTCGATAACAATTAATTATAGATAATTTGTTTCCTTCTAACCTGTGTATCCTGTAGACCAAACTAGGTTTTTAACCTTGGTTTCAATTGCAATACTGGCTGAGGCAGCTCTTTAACCATCATTTTTTATTGCTTTTATTTATTTGTCAGGGTAATTTGCACGTGGGTCTAAGAATTAAACTCAGATGGTCTTGCTTGTCTATCCTTAAAGCATTAAGCATATGTAGCTTTCCTTGACATCCTAGAATGTAATGCAGTCTAGTACATTTTTCATTCTTTTCCAGAGTATACAATCATGCAGGTTGCTTCTGGGGTCTATTATTTGTGTACTACAGTGTCTTGGTAACCATGTGTATATACATACAAATATTCTCAGTGTTAGCACAATAAAGCTGTTTTATAGTTATTACTTATGACATAATTTTGCTATTTTTGTCCTCTCTAATCACATTGTGTAAATACTTAAGCATTTTTTTTTTTAACAAAATCAGTTCAATTTCTGTTTGCTAATTAAAAGCAGCAGTTGTTTCTGGTGTGCATTAACATTAAGTTACCACATTTGCTTCTTATTTTGCTCATAAGCTCTAAGATCTCTTTTTGGCTATTGTGCATTTTAATGTTTGGCTATACATACTTAGAGCAATTGACAGTACATATACATATAAGATATTAATATCAGTTTTATATTAATATCAGTTTTTCTGTTTTAACTTATAAGTCTCTTGAGCTACAAATATTAGCAACATTTTGTTGCAGTTCTGTATTTTATAATATAGAGTAGTGATGATGCATTGTTTGATATGTATAGCAAAGTGCATACCTAGACCATCACTGTGAACCCAAACTCCTAGAACAAAGAATAAAATACAATTCTGTATTTTAGTCTGTCTTGAGGATGTATAGGGAACCTAAAAGGGTGGTAGCACATTTTGATGGATACTAAAATGGCTACCCCAGCATCCTCATAGGTCCATTTGCTTGGAATTTCTGTTGGAAGATATCATTGACCAATGATTCTTGATTTTTGTTATATTGATTTTATTCTTGTTTGTGTGTGTGAAAAAGAGAGAAGGAGGGAGGTAGATTTTGTTATTTCAGCTTTGCCAGTGTGAGATTATTTGTGTTTTCATGTGTATGTATACTCACCCTCTATGGGTTGAAGTTTTCCTTTTAGGAAGCACCTTTTGTAGGACTGGATTTGTAGATAGGTTATGCTTAAATTTGATTTATCATGGTATGTCTTCTTTTTCTCCACCTGTAGTAATTAAAAGTATTGATGGGTATAGAAGTCTGGGTTCACATCTGGGGTCTCTTAAGAATCTGCAACACATTTTTTGAGTCCCTTCTGGTTTTTAGATTCTTTGTAAAATTGAGTGTGGTTCTACTAGATCTGCTTTTATCTAGTAATTGGCATTTTTTCCCTTTCAGCTTTTAATATAATTTCTTTGTTTTGTATATTTAGTGTTTTGATTATTATGTGATAAGGGGACTTTTTTCTGGTCTAATCTATTTTGGTGTTCTCTTTGCTTCTTTTGCTTCTGTAGGCCTCTAAGCTGATAGCTGCTGGTAACAATGGCTTTATCAGACGTGCAACAGATGGCAATTGAAGTCCATGTGTCAGTCCAGCAGAAGAATATCTCTCTGATAAATGTGTCTCATTCAAGCAAGGCTTTTGAAAATACAGACTCCAGAATATACTTTGCTAATGTTGTCTCCTTGCATGCTCCTGCTACTGTGTATATGGTACAAAAATTGCCCCACAGCCTGTGTGTTTATCTCATTAATATATTACATCTACTGGACACACATATATTTTTTTAATATGGAAATCAGGAAGATGATTTCTTCTTAATTTGTTCATTCTGATGAATAGAATTAATACTAGGATATGTTTTTATAGCTAGACCTTTGTTTCACAAAATCTGTAAGACACTTAGAAGCCTGTTTTATTTAAAAAAAAAAAAAAAGGAAGCCTGTTTTATATAAGAGCTCAGGCAAACATAGAAAATGAGTCCAGGTTGGCTCAGATTTCTTAAATTTTGATGCTGAGAATTACCGATATAGGTTTTTTTTTGTACACCATTAGGTGACATAGATCTTCAAAAGAGCTTTAGGTTTGACTAGGTAGGTGCTTTGTTATCACAAAGTCACATAGCTTAACTGCCTAGCCAGGTTTTAAATACAAAGAAAGCCCAACTATTACTAACCAGCACCCTTTTGTGACCTCAATTTGTAAAGATATATTCTGACTAACCAAGGCTACTGAAAATACTTGACAGATGTTCTTAGGTATCAGAAGTTACATACAGGATAGGAAAATATATTTCAACATTTAGGAATGCTTTTATTATCATTGTGCTATTGGAGAATGCCCTAGTGAGCTCATATTAAGAATATAAAAACAAATCCAAGTGCCTACCAAATCATTTTATGATGCAGTTAACATGTTAAAGTAGTGACTCATTATTTTGCAACTGCATTTTATAGGGAAGTAAGAAGCTGAAACTTCTATTTTTTTTTACATGTCTAAAGGACATTTTTTAAAAATGCTCATTATAATAAGGTTTCTGCTCCATATATATGTTTGGCCATATATACACCAGAATAATACACTAGAATACCTTAAAAATAATATTGGCATGGCTTTTCCTTGGGCAACTAAAAAATTAAAAAATACAAGTTTACCTTTAAAAGTTATTTGAAGCAACATTATTAAAATGGGTATCTCAAAAAATATAACTGGTATTAAAGAAATGCCTCACTTGCCTCCCTGTCTGTCTAATTGGAGGATAAGGAGCAACTTTGTCATTACTCCCATATTGGGTTACATGTGAGCTGAATACTTTATATATCATGGAGCCATGGGTGGGCCCCACCAAAAATTTCATGGTTTAACAAATTCTGATGTGCAAAAAGAAACTTATGGTTTGAGCTGTTCTCAATAATATGGCTTCATTTTTTACCTAGCTTACAATACAGAATATATTGTATATCCTTATGAACATTAATACTTATTACTTGATTCATTACCCTTTAGAAAGAATATCTGAGAAACACTGCTAATTTTACTTTTGATATAATAAAAATGAATCCTGTTGTGTATAGTTGTTTCTCAGGTGTGGTTATTAGAAACCTAGTGATTCAATACAGCTATCTTTATTTTATGTATATATAATAACTACTATTTAAGTCAATATGTTAATAGCACCAGAATGATAGTACATTATTTCACCAGCCTCCTTTTCTTATTTGGATCTCAATAAATAAAGATTTGATTCTTTTTCTGTAGAAAAAGAATGGTCTTCTAAAACTTTCAGTTTAATCCTTAGAAACTTTCTATTTTCAAGAAAATCTTTTAAAAATTTTATTTATTTATTTATTGGTAGCTGGAATATTTACTTTAATCAGCATTGTTTTAGCTTCTACACTTGCAGTTTTAGCAGTAAAACAAAATGTGGCAATGGCTCAATTTACAAAGTAATTGAAATGTTCCTAAAATAAAAAGCTTAAGAAAAGATTGCTATTGATTTCATAAAATGATCGGATGAAAGTAAACAACGTGGGAATGTAAGCTGTATAAATTTCTCTCACTTCCAGTTACCTTCAAATATAAATGAATTAAAGAAGATTGTTTGGAAGTTTCCTCTTGTTTAGGAAATGGAAATACTTTGAATAATGAGCCAGTCATATAAAATAAAATATTTGCTAGAATTGTTTAATAATATTCAATATACATTATACATTAAAATATACATAATGAGTTCCAGGCCAGCTGGAACTCTCTAATGAGATTCTGTCTCAAACAACAAAGCACAATTATATTCAACTTTATTTGTGAGAGAAAAAGATAGAAATAGACAGAGACCGACTATCTAGCAAGGTTTTCCTCAAATTGACAGTGATCTTACCTGTCTCTAGTGTGCTGCTATTACAAGCTTGTACACCCATTTCTAGCTCAATTGTGTTCTTCTTAAGTATTTAGTGAGACTTGAGAATGGTCAGACAAAAATAACAGTCCTGTAGAAAGATGAAAGAGTCGGAGATAACAGCCTCAACTGGTTATAGCAAACCAGTTGTTTAAAGGGATCTCTGCTGTTGTTAAGTTGGGACTCTTGAGTGTATTTTGGAAAAAGATTTTAGGATAAGTCAATACAAATCAGAGTTAAAATTTTGTTTATCTTGAGACAGGGTCTCTATATTGCTCTAACTTTCTTTAACCTCAGGATAAAGTCACTAATTTTACATGGTCAATACATTTCTTGGGGTCCACAGACCAGTTCAATCAAAAATCTGGATAAAGGACTGACCTTGTCATGAAATTAAATTACTGTAGCTACATTAGTTCAACCAAAGTAGAAGATGTGGATAAAATGGTGTTGTTTTTCTGAGTACAACAAAAATTACTCAGACTTTTCTCTTAGGTTGTATATTGTAAACCAGGAAAATAACAACAGGACTGTGCTCACATACAAATTTCTAGTCTCTGGAGGACATGGCTATAAAGCCTGTATCAACTTTACAAAATAATTTTTTGAGGTTTATTATAACTACATCATATCCTCAGTCTTTTTCCTGCCTCCAAGCCTTACATTGACTCCTCATTGTTTTCTAATTTGTGTCTTATTCTTCCTTAACAAAAGTTACACAGTAATGATAGTTACTGCTTAAAAATGACCTCTGATTGGGTACAGGACTTACCAGCAATAAAGTAATGGGTTGGCTGCACTGAACATTGAATATGTAATGGAATGTCCACACAAGGGACTCTGTTCCTTGAAAAAAGAACAGGAAGTACCCTAGGAGACTGGAAGATTATAAAAATACAAAAATACAAATTTTCAAACTAGGGCCCTGTCTGATGAGGTAGAAGGGCAGAGTTAGGAAAGCCTGTGCTGTGCTGAGTTATTTGATCTTTGCTTTCACAGTAGGGAATCTTCTAATACACTGAGTCTCATCATGGTAGCCTTAGATAAAAAGGGACTCTGGGAAAATTTAGCAATCAGGAGTACCAGTGTGAGAAGCTTGTAGATTCATTTTTTTCCAGGTTTATTTTCTGGTTCTGCTGTAGGGCTCTTTGAGGGAGACTGCCAGGCATGCCATATTGTGTATGGGGGCCAATGTCCCCAGACCAGGAGGATCAAGTTTACTAAGCTTTCAGAGCTGCTGGGACTGGGATGGACCCTGAGCTAGATTGTGATTCTTTTGGTCCATGTGATGATCTGGGCAGTGGTCACCACAGAGCTATGAATTTCTGCTGAGCAGGAGGTTCTTTAGGCTTGGCTATGAGAGGATATGATGGCTTGTAGTATCAATGTCTAGTGTGTACAAACAGGCATTGCTTTTGTTGTTTGATTGGAAGAGAGATTGGGAATTGAATATTTGGTCTATTCAACTTTTAGGTTTGTCTTCTAAATATTATAAATAGTTTAAAAATTGGTAGAAAGAAGTTGTTGGGATGTAAATTGACTACATACAGTCCCTTTAACTTCCAGCTACCACCAACCCCCTGGTGTACTTCAGTTCCAGGAAGCAAAGGGCATTCTGTTCTGCAGAGATTTCTCAGGTATTAGTGAGATTGGACAGATAGGGCAGATTCTACACATACCATAGTCCATGTGACTGGAAATAGACATTAAATTGTTCTTTAATATTGTTTTGTGATTGGGCATCATTGGGGGTGGATTTGCCTGAAACCACAAGTGAATTGTCCTATAATGGAGTGCTATACCAGGATCTGCAGGGTTAGGGTTAGGGTTAGGATTACCTCCATTTGCAGAGAAAGTTCTGAGCATGGGCCTTTTCTGTAAGAAATACCAGTAACTAAATGGTCAGGAACATAACAGTTTAATAGTCACTTTTTATTTGGGAATTGTGAAGTCTCTTAATTCAATTTTCATATACTTAGAATCAGAGGTAGCTGCCTAATATTGGTCAAGATTACACTTTTTGTGGCTGACTAGGTCTTTTGATTAAAATTTGACTATATTTTTGTGGTTTTGGTCTTGGCCTTTTGTCTTCATCTCCTTTTTTCCTTTTGCCGATATTGTACACATTTGTTATGATTGTAGCCTTTTTGGTACATATAGAAGTAACATTGTGTGTCAATGTGTGTACTATTTTTTTTATAATTCTCTTGAGCATTCTTAGTGTTTTCACTTTGCATGTAGCTTTGGAATTAGTATTCCTGTTAAAATTGTTAAGAATTTTCTTTGGATAATATTCATTATAGGCCTCAAATTGAACATATGGAATATCTTAATATTGATACATTATGATCCCAAGGATCATTTATTTACTTCTTTATTTATTTAGGTTTTTTGTTGTTAATTTTGAAAGACTTTTAGTGTACTGGATAAAATATACTCTGGGACTTAACAGTTTATTCAGCACATATTCTTCTTGGGGATGACCCGAAATCAGGCTTATAACCTGCTGCTCCAGATTCAAAGGATTTGAAATGATTTTCTCTAGTGTGTCACATGTATACACATGGAAGACATTCGTTCACACAAACATACACATATAAGTGTAAAGAAATGTTTTAAAATGCTTATGAATTATAAAGCAATTAGATGAATAAAGATGTTTTAGGTATATAAAGCTATACCCTGATGCAGGGCTCCCCAATAGTTTACCAAGGAGTCTGAATCCATATGAATAAAGAGCCTTTATTGAAACTCAAGCTTGTTCTCTCTGCCTGTCTGATCCAACAGTTAGAGCAGAAACTGTCCAGCTCAGATGGGGTGGGTTTTCTTGTATTGGGGTCAGGAATGGGGGGGATTTTGATTGGCTGGCATTTTTCTAGAGGTGTCTGGTATAAAAGGAAATAGGCTTTGACTAAAGAGAGACATTTTCTAAGCCATTGGCTAACTTTCTCAGTGCTTTGGCCTTTCAATATGTTGTGATGACCCCCGAATTAGATTTTTTTTCCATTGCAGTATTGTCATTGTTATAAATCACAATGCAACCATTTGACCTGCAAGTGCTTCTAGGCTACCCCTATAGAAGCATTTTTTTTTTTTAAACTTTATTTATTTATTTATTTGCCTTGGTGTTTGCCTGGAACTGGAACTACAGACAGTTGTTAGCTGCCATGTGGGTGCTGGGAATCGAACCCGGGTCCTCTGGAAGAGCAGACGGTGCTCTTAACCGCTGAGCCATCTCTCTAGCCCCCGAAGCATTTTTTTTTTTTTTTTTTTTTTTTTAACCACCAAAGGGTCAAGATTTATGGGCTCTGAAACTGTTCAAAGGTTTTATCAGACTTCTTAGCTCATTGTCTTGCTGCATCTCAAGAAATCAACATCCTAGTTTCTGGTTATTATTTGGTGCTTATAGCTGTGACCCTGATTTTTAGACTTTTGGGTTCAAATATTAACAACATAACACATTTTATAAATTTAAAATGTTCCATAGCCTTATAAATTTGAATATTTTAAAAACTGTTCTTAAAAATATTTTAAAACTTTTAATTGTTTTCTGCAATATCAAAAATAAGGTTCTCTTTTATATTTCAAGAGGGAGAAATCTGATGCTATATTGTGTACCAAAGATTTTCTGAAGATCTGAGAATAAAGCCAACCACAGAGGTAGTCATAGAGGATAGGCAGTGGTGACAGAAACCTTAAATCTTAGCATGCAGGAGGCAGAGGCATCTTGATCTTTTTGAATGTAAGGCCACACTGGGTTACAAGAGATTAATCCTGTTCAAAATAGAAATTGAGGCAAGCATTGGTTATGTGACACACACCTTTAATGACAGCACTTAGAATCCCATGCCTTGGTAACCTTGGAAAGCACACAGGCTTTTAATTCCAACACATAGAAGTTTGAAACAGGAAGTGGTATGGATGGGCAGAAAAAGGAATATAAGGCAGGAGGGGGAGTTCAGCCTCTTCCATTTTGGCCTTGTGGTTGCTTTTGCTTCCTTTTTCATTCTAAGGTTTTGTGGAGACAGGATCTTCCCCTTTTGGCTAAGGAGTTGCAGAGGTGAGAAGTGGCTGTGGCTTGTTCCTCTGTATCTCTGATCTTTTACCATTCATCCCAATATCTGGCCCTGGGGTTTTATTATAAGATCAATTAGGTATTGTGTAACAGAAAACATGGCATAACTATAATCTATAAAAAGCAAAACCATGCTCCAATAATGCAGTCTACAGTGGGATTTATTCATAATTCTCTTGGTTCACCTCTCTGGTCCCACCCTTTGCAACAAATATATAGCCTGTATTCTAGATCTCAGCCTTTTTCATTTTTATTGTCACTGTGGGTGCTTCGAATGACTATCACCCAGCATTGGCATTTTTAAAATTGTTAAGAGCTACCATTGCAACTGGACTCTTGGGAACTCTAGCCCTGCCATATGTTTGCAACCCTTAGCATGTTCCCTTCATGTTGTAAAACCATTATTACCTAGGTGATTCTTAAATGACAGAGTTTAGCTGTCAGAGCAGGGTGCATTCTTGTACATGAAAGTATTGAGGTGCAGCTTTAATATCTTATTAAACAAGCATTGTTTTTAAATATAAATATTTATATTATATATAAATTTTTATATTAGGACATGCCATGAGTTATTATATAAAAAAAAATCACTTCAATTCAAAGTACTTCAGGCTTGTTGCTTCCTTGTCTAAAAGGAGATACAGGGAACAGAGCTCATTAGTACTAAGAAATATATTCTTTAACCTTAGTTAAAGAATGCTGCTGGCTACATGGCTGCCCACCCACATCATGATGAGGTCACCAGCTAAGAGTAAGAGAGTCACATGGTTGCTGTTTAAAACATGTTTCTAAATAATAGTTATATGCACACATATTTACATTTACATCTAAGTTACATACATACACATAGGGAGTAAAAGCTAGCTTACAATCACACATACAGAAGTAAATCTTTATCATACATATCCACATAAACACATGTACATATCTACTTTTGTAACATAAACATTTTGCAATGAAGAAGCATCAGCTATTTTTAAAATGAGGGAAACCAATCTAACATGGACAAATGTTTATTTTATGGTTTCTTTTCAAATTCTGTATCTGTAGATACGAACTCTTGCCTTTTTTCTTACTTTCCAGACAACATAAAAACCTTTACCAAAGTTTTCCTTGTGTTTTCACTCAGTAATCCCAAATATATTGTAGGGCAGCAGTATTTTAAAGAACAGAAACACATGCATATACAGGAATAACTCTAAATTTGCACAACACTGTAGCAATGTGAAGCATCTAGCAGTGGGTATTTTTAACTAATAATAATTTGTAATCAACCACTCCAAATGATGACAGATATTCATAATTCACTAGATCTGAATGACCAAAGAAGCCATGGTTACAGCATTATAACACAGCTAACACAGCTTAGCAACCACAGGCAGTGACTCTGTCCTTTGCCCATGGAGCCAAACCTTGGTCAACTTTGGCAGGCAGCCAAAGGGCAGGATGTGGGAGCCCCACCTACCAACATGGGAGAGAACTGCATGCAACTTGGGGACAAAAGATTGTTATTAACACCAGATTTTTCAAGTGTACAAAAGTAGCAGACCGGAAGTGAATTCCTGGCCGAAGCCTTCTGAATAAGGGCCCCTGTGTGCCACTATGGTTGTGAGCCACCAGGGGCAGTATCCACCAGCTCCAAGTTCCACAGTGCACTCTGGACCAGATGGAAAAGTATTCCTGCACAGGAGCCCAGCTTCAAAACTGTCACATCTGGGCTCCAGTGCTCACCACAGTTCACAGCCTGCCCCAGTACCCACTTACTTGGTGGTCCTTTAGCCACCGCCAAAGGACTTACAGAAAAATATCTAAAGCAGAATGCTGTGAAACAGAAGTAAACACAGAGAACACAAAAGTGAACAGAAAACTCACCTATCACTAACAGTTCTATAGGCAGTTGTCCTGGTGGGCTTGGAAGATCTAGAATGAGCCACCAAATGTTATGCCCAGATTGCAGGTTCCCTCAGAACACCAGCATGGAGTCAGAATTTATATGCAAAAACAAAGAACCTTTGTTTAAGCTTGAGATAGATTCTCCAATTCGCCACCTTTTTAGTGCAGCAGTTAGAACAGAAACTGCCCAGGTGTGGTGGCTTTTTAAAATCATAGTAGAGGTTGGGGGGTGGGGGGGGAGGAGGAGTGAATTCCAATGTTCATGGCCCTGATTGGCTGTCATTTGTCTAGGCCCGTCTTTGGTAAAAAGTGAATTAGGTGTGTCCTGGGCTAAAAGACACCTAGTGATGTCTTTAATGGTTGGAATGTTAAATATTTTCTCCTGTGATGCTGATTGGCCCATTCTTGAGTGGTATTTGTTTATGGCTTTTCCAGGAACCTACCAGAAAAGTGAGGCACAGGCCTATCTTTTAGCTGAGTTATATCAAGCCTGTCATGCAGCATTAAGCTTCCCTGGCCCCACATATAATTCAAATCATGTGATGTTTCCTTAAGAATCAGTTATCTTCATTTGTTTTTAATGGTTAGGCGTCCCATTAAACTCCAAACTAAACAACAATCACATATTTTCAGAGGACCTAGTACAGATGAATTCAGACTCTGTGTTTACTGTTTCAACCTCTAAGAAGCCCTATAACCTCTACTTTGCTGCTTCTGTGGAGTTAGGTTTTCTGGTGTCCTTGACCCCTCTGGCTCCTACAATTCTCATTCACTCTTCTGTAAGGTTTTCTGAAGTTGAATTTGGTTGTAGATCTCTGCATCTGCTCTATCAACTCCATGAGGAAGCCTTACTGATTTGATTGTGCTTGGCATCCACCTATGTGCATAGCAAAATATGTTTAGGAGTCATTGTCATTTGAGGGAGGGTGGTCAGTTTTGACCACCTCTGACAGCCATCAAGTTTTCAGTTTCTTATCTTTCAGGCAGTGTCAGTCATTGGCTCCCTCCAGTGGCTTGTAGATCTCAAGTTAAACGAGTCCATGGTTGGTTCTTTCATATGATCTGAGCTACCATTGCCTAAGTATATCTTACAGCCAGGAAAGGTGTAAGTCAAAGTTTTTGTGGCTGGGAGTCTTGCTTTGTACAGAAGGTGGCTAGTGTAGGCTGTGTATCCTTTACTATTAGTAGTTCTCAATAGCTTCATCCTCATAGATTTTAAATTTTCACTACAGTAGGTTTCTGCTTTGCCCCATGAATGCCCTCTTATTCCAAATATCTCTCCTTGTATTCTTGCCCTCTCTCCCTATCCTACCTCTTGTTTATATCCCCAACTAGATCATCCACAAAATCTATTGTATTCCCCTACA
Organism: Sigmodon hispidus; assembly: GCA_004025045.1. NCBI lineage: Eukaryota > Metazoa > Chordata > Mammalia > Rodentia > Cricetidae > Sigmodon > Sigmodon hispidus. The sequence continues at coordinate 83,410 of PVIH01008782.1, forward strand.
CCACCTTGATTAATTAGCCTGTTTGGGTCTAAGGATTGTAGTATGATTATCCTTTAGACACTAATATTCAAATATAAGTCTGGGTTGCCTTACATAGGCTGATAAAGAATTCAAGAAATTAACTATCAAAAAACCAACTAAAAATAGGATCTAAGCACAGTATTTTCAATAGATCAGTCTCAAATTGCTGAGAAATATTTAAAGAAATGTTCAACATTCTTATTTATCAGGGAAATGCAAATCAAAACCATATTGAAATATCATCCTAAACCTGTCAAAATGGCTAAGATTAGTAACACAAGTGACAGCTCATGCTTGTGGTGGAAATGTTCTCTGTATGATGTAAATAAAGGAACTGGTTTGGCCTATGCACAGCACCGTAGAAGTGGGTGGAAAATCAGAGGGCAGGCAGGTAGGAGAAGGGCAGAGTTAGTCAATCGCCATCTGACCCGCAAAGGAGGAACATGTAAGAGATACAGGTGAGCCAAGGGCTGGGCCACGTGGCGGGTAGATTAGTAGAAATGGGTTGATTTAAAATGAAAGAGCTAGCTAGTAATGTGCTTGAGACATGGGCCAAACAGTATGAAGTTAATATAAGTGTCTGATTCATTTCTTTGGGGAACAAAAGCCACCGTAGGCCAGGTATGAACCTCCGAGCCCCAACGGGCCCAGGAAACCTTACACAACACATGCTGACAAGGATGTAGAGCAAGAGAAACACTCTTCCCTTGCTGGTGGGAATACAAACTTGTACAGACACTGTGGAAATCAATATGACAGTTTCTCAGAAAATTGGAAATCATTCTAACCCAATCTAGCTATACCACCATTGGTCATATACCTAAACGATATTCTACCCTACCTCAAGGGCTCATAGCACCTTTATTCATAATAGCAAGGAACTGGAAACAATCTAAATGTCCCTCAACTGAGTCATAGATCTAGAAAATGTGGTTTATTTACACACATAATGGAGTGTTATTCAGCTGTTATAAGAAATGACATGAAATCTACAGGTTATGAATAGATCTAGGGAAAAAATCATCCTGAGAGAGGCAACCTAGACTCGGACAAACATGATATGTTTCTCATTAATAAATGAATATTGGCTGTAAAGGATAATTGTTCTATAATCCGTAGACACAGAGAGACTAACAAGGAGGGCTCTAGGAGAGATCATGTGATCACCATAGGCCTATAGTGACCAGGAATAAAATGTGATTCATTGAGTAAAAACTTCACATATAGGATGATATATATGAACACTTGGCTCTCACTGGTGGCTTTCTTTGTGGTGCTTATGACATCTTTAGTAGGAGGAGCTGTTTAGAGGAAGTTTCTCCCTATGGGGGAATGTCATTTGAGGGTTTATAGCCTCAGCACATTTTTTGTTCTTTGTGTATGCTTTCTTGTGGTTGAAATTGATCAGTGAGCTCCTCATGCTGTCATGTATTTTTGTTTTCACATGTACTTAGTGAAATAGCCTCTGTTCCTAAATAACATACAATAGAAGGAAGTGCTTTTCGCCCCTAAGCCATTTGGTGTCCTTTAAAAAAATTATTTATTTTGTTGTTTTGTTTTAGAAGACAAGATTTCTTTGGACAGCAATGGATGTCCTGAAAATAGTTCTTTTTTTTTTTTTTTTAACTTTATTTATTTGCCTTGGTGTTTGCCTGGAACTGGAACCACAGACAGTTGTTAGCTGCCATGTGGGTGCTGGAAATCGAGCCCGGGTCCTCTGGAAGAGCAGACGGCACTCTTAACCGCTGAGCCATCTCTCCAGCCCCCTGAAAATAGTTCTTAAGACCAAGGTGGACTCAAAATCAGAGATCTGCCTCATTCTGCCTTTCAATTGCTGATATAAAAGGTGGGGGCAAACATGCCCAAGTTTATAAGTTTTATATCATTGGATAGTGAACCTGAATATAGATTTTTCCATATTTGTCAAACATATACTATTGTTAGGATCTTCACCAGTCTTGAATTATAAACTTTGGCAGAGGCTATCTCCTTGGATGGCATATATTCATGACATTAATACTGTCTTAGGTTCTTGAGTCATTGGAATGCAGGTGTGAGACTTTCTTACTTTTTTTGTATGTTTGAATTTTTTGAATAAATATAAGTATTTTACCTGTTTGTGTGGATATGCCCCATATGTGTGCCTTGTGAAGCCAGTAATGAGAACATGGTCCCAGATATCCTGATCTGGGTGGAGTTATGGTTAGTTGTGAGCCCTCATATTAGTATTGGTAATTAAACTCATCTCTTCTATAAGACTAGAAAGTGCTATTCACTGCAGAGACATCCACCCTGCCCTATTTTGTATGACCTCCATTTACAATGCTTACATTTTCATCTGTCCATATGTAATGACTTCAAACATACATTTCCGTTTATTTTAGTAAAGTCTTATTAATCTTACAATTCAAACAATGACATTTCAGGTTTTTGGGAAATGAGTACAGAACTGGAACGAAAGCATATACCTTTATAGGAACTTCAGTGAAATCCTGTTTTTGTTTGTTTGTTTGTTTATTTGGTTGGTTTAGGTTTTGGGGGTGGGGCAGGGTCCAAATATGTAACTTTGGCTGTGTTGGAACTCATTTCATAGACCAGACAGTCCTCTAACTCAATGAGATTAACTACCTCGGTGGTAAGATTGAATGCATGAAACAGTATACCCTGCTTGCATATCTTTTTTTTTTTTTTTTTTTTTTTGTAGCTAGTAATGTTCATTCAATTTCTCTTATGTGTACTTAGTACTGTTGATTTGTTTGCTTGTCTTTGTTAATAGTCATTTTTCTTGGAAGGGCAAATTCTATTCAAAGAATCAAGAAATGACATGTATGAACCTTCTTGTTTTAGTTTGCTTCTACAATGATTTGTTGGTTCTACTAGAACTTCTCTCTTATGGAATAAGTGTGAATCACCAGAGTTATATGGATATAGTGTCAAAGATGTATACATTCACATTGTGATCCACATTATGCTTTCTGTGCACATGTATGGGATATTTCAGAATGCAGTGACCTATGATGATGTGCATATCAACTTCACATTTGAAGAGTGGGCTTTGCTGGATCCTTCCCAGAAGAATCTCTACAAAGATGTGATGCTGGAGACCTACAGTAACCTTAATGCTATAGGTAAGACTGAATTTCTCTTCCACATTTAAAATAAATAGACAACTGTTTCTTCATTATTGATGTTATTCTGTAATTTTATTGAAAAATCTGAAGAATGTGAATAAATCAGAAAAGGTTCTTAGGGTTACTGAGATAGTAACTTAGATTTTGCAAAATTTCCAGTAATATATAATGCATTTGCTGATATTATATTTTAGGCTACAAATGGGAAGATCATAATATTGAAGAACATCATCAAAGATCTGGAAGACATGAAAGGTAATTTTCATGTGCAAGCTAATACAGATGTCTCACAGAAGAACTTTAATGTGCCTTGGAAGTTTTAAGGCAAAACAACAGTGTAAATAAGCACAGTTTTAAGTTTATTGTTATTTATTGAATTCTCACTATACCCTGTACCTTGATGTCAGGTAGTTAAACTGCAAGGCATTTTTCTAGGAAAGAAGACAAGGAAAAAAGCATTAACCTTTTTAATCATAGCCTCATGAGAGCTATGCTGTAGATATGTCAATCCACTTAGTTTTATACCACTGGGATATAGCAGACATATTTTTTTAATTAGGTAATAGGTACATATATAAAGTTCTTATTACTTCTAATAAGTAAGTAGTCCATAGTAAAGTTAGTGATACTCTTAAACATGTGGTAACTTTGACAAAGTACATTGAGAATGGCAGTTTATGAGACTTAAGGTTGTAAAGGAACTTTAATGTCATTTTATGAGGAACAAATATTTAAATTGTGCATTGTGGAAACTTAATTTGTTTTTCTCTATTGTTATATGTCACTCTTTAAACAAGCCACATGTGCATAAATAATATGGAAAGAATAGCAATACCTCTTTCCTAGAACAATTAGAAGATAGTAGTAATCCCTACTTTGAGTAGAATGTGATATAAGTTTACAATTAATTTTTTTAACTTCACCGAAATATATCAACAAAGAAAACCCTGTGAGTACAAAATTGGAAGTTCTTCTGGTTCACTTTACAAAGGTAGTGTGACTCAGAATATAGGAGGATGTTATGGATCTAATCAATGTGTAGCTCTGAGTTCTTCTGATTCTATAATTACATAAAAAATATAATAAAGAAGTACCCTGTGATTATAAACAATATGGTAAAACCTTAAGATTTGACTCCTCTTTATGTCATAATGTAGAATTAAGTCATACTGATAAATATTCATCAGCATCATGAATATAGCAAAGCAATTAAATGTGCCAATTATCTTCACAGGAATAAAAGACATGCTGAAGAAAAACTCTATGAATGTAGTCAGTGTGGTAAAGCCTTTTCACATCGAACTCATCTACACATTCACAAAAAAATTCATACTGGAAAGAAACCCTATGAATGTAATCAATGTGGAAAAGCCTTTGCACAATTGAGTAATCTCAACAACCATAAAAAAGCCCATACTGGAGAGAAACCCT
>PVIH01008783.1:0-34484 GCA_004025045.1 Sigmodon hispidus
CAAATAGAGATAGTTTCACTTCTTCTTTTCCAATTTGTATGCCCTTAATCTCTTTTCGTTCCCTTATTGCTTTAGCTAAAACTTCGAGAACTATATTGAATAGATAAGGGGAGAGAGGACATCCTTGTCTAGTTCCTGACTTTAGTGGGATTTCTTTGAGTTTTTCTCCATTAAGTTTGATACTGGCTGTCGGCTTCTTAACAAACTAAAGGAACAAAACCACATGATCATATCCTTAGATGCGGAAAAAGCCTTTGACAAAATCCAGCACTCCTTTATGATTAAAGCCCTGGAGAGATCAGGAATAAAGGGAGAATACCTAAATATAATTAAGGCAATTTACAAGAAGCCGACAGCCAGTATCACACTGACACTTTATAGCTGCTGCAACAGGGTAATTTTCCCAGGATCAAGTAAAACTCTTTCTTCAAGCTCACACAATATCCCTAATTAAACTCAGAAGACAAAAAAGAAAAGACAAATAAAATATAGGACAATAAAAGTGGAAAGTTTAGTAGAGAGTCAATGTGGAAATGACAAGGAAGAGGAAATGTGATGGGGATATAATGACCAAAGCACGTTAGATTACAAGGATGAATAATTGAAAAAAATCACGACTGTGCTATCTGTGTGTCTATGACTCTGTAGTATAGCTTGAGCTCTTCAGTACCATTCCCTCTAAGCAGCATTTCTTGAGCTTGGGATTGCTTTGTGAATACTTTTGTCTTCTATAGATATTTGAAGATTTTACTTTTTAAATAAAGAATGGCATAGAGATTGTGTAGGGTTACAATGAATCTATATTTTGCTTTGGGTAAAATGGCTACTTTCATAATATCAATTCTTCCAATTCCATGAACTTTGTTTGTGTTTGTTTGTTTGAGCAGTATCTCAAATCCAATCAGAAAGCTTGTTCCCAGAAAGTCATAATTATTTTCTCTGCTCAAAGTGCTCTAATTTCACTTCAAGCTAGATATTATAAAGGAAAACTACCAATACATTTTTGAGAGTCCTTAATACTCAGTTGGGATATGTCAACTTTCATAACTGCTGGTCCCACTTAGCAACAAACAGAAAGATAAACCAGTTACCTAATGACAGCTATGTCTACCTTGTCAAGGCAGAAAAGGATGAGACCAGGGTACAGAAATCTCTGTTTTATAGCAAGGACACCACAACTGGGCAATTCTAGTCTTTTCCCTGTCCCATCCCTACTCCCATACCCACACCACATGCTCTGTGCTAGCATGGTAATACAGAAAGGAAAACATTAGGACTTCTCCTCAGTAGTTTTTAAAATACTGGAAGCAAAGGTAGACCTTGCAGGGCTGTGTTGAGGCACATTAAGGTAAAGCTACTTTTTTTTCTGATCAAAAGAGTGAGAGGTTCACGGCTTAACTCACATTGTCACACTGCAGCTTCCATAAGGTCAAGTTTTGTTCTTTTTATTTTTTTCCCTTAAATTTTGTTTTATTTAGGAGGGTATGCAAAGACAGAAGGCAGATTTGAAGAAATGAAGAAATGAATAGGATCAAAACACATGATGTAAAAGATACATAGAATAAATAAATAAACAAATAAATAAATAATAACAAAACAAAAAGGTGAAGTCTGAGCTCTTCCTCTATCCCTGGGAAGAGACATGCCATTTTGATCTGCTCCAAAGATTAAACCATTACATGCTCTTGTTTTTCCTTTAAGAGCTAATCCAGCAGAATCTGCTAGTCATCTGCACTGGAGGCTATCCCCGAAGGAAAATTGATTCACATGAAGACATGCTAAAGCTTTGAGAAGCAGAATTACTCCTTATGAGATAATATATTTATACTTCCCAAGAGCTCCTCCCCCATGCAGCTGTTAACAGTTTCCACCAGCCCGGCTAAGTTTGCCTATTGGAGTTTAAACCTAAAAAGTATAAATTTTTCTTTTCCTTCTATCATTTACAAGTTTAGCCTAAAAGCTCAAGAATGCTTTCCCTAACACTTTGACTTTCAAAACTCTACACCACTACCCTGAGTGCCATGCAGCTGCCTATTGACTTCTTTCACTGAATATGCCCACTTTATAGAAACCGAACTCAAAAGGCAAGGCTTTATCTCTTCCTCCCCTTTGACCTCTTGATCACTCTGTTGATTTTCTTCTCAAATTCTTTTAGGTTAAAATTATTGAGCTTCTTGGGTTACTACTGAACCCACTTTAAAACTGTTTTAATAAGATTCAGAAACTAAAAGAGAACATCAAATTCCAACTTCCCCAGGAACATCAACCAGTTCTAGTCATTCATATCTACAATTCCAACAATAAGGTGATTAAAGCAGGAGATATTACCCTTAGGTTCAAGGTCAGCTTGAAGTTTGTCTCTATTACTAATCTTGATATGGACACATAAAGAACTGTCAGTCTTGGTCACTTGTCTATTGCTATATAAGCACTTTTACCAAAACACCTTTGAAAAAGAAAGCACCTTTCAACATAGCTTCAGTGCTTGTGACTATCGTAGCTCAGAGCCTGAAAGCAGGCAGCCAGCATGACGCTGGAACAGCAGCTGAGGGTTTGTATGTTGATCCACATGCTAAGGGAAAATAGTGGGGACTTTTGTAGCCCAGTGACACCCCCCAAGAAACCTCACTGCTATATCAGCCAAGAATTTGGAACTGGGTTTTTGGGCACCTTTTCTTTGTTGGAGATTTTGTGAGAGGGTAAGGGTTTAAAGAGAGAGAGATATGGGGCTTTCTGGATTAAGCAGGGTGAGCTGGAGGTTTCAGCTGAACACTCTGGTATCAATTGGTGCTCTTAACCTCTGAGTTATCTATCTTCAGCCTCATAACCTAGAGTATTGCGTTCCAAGCCAGCTGAGTTTACACAACAAGGTTCAGCCAATGTTACATAGCAAGATTCGGGCTCAAAAAAACAAAAATAGAAATGGTGAGATGGCTCAGAGAGTAAAGGCCCTGGTTAGTAACCTTGACAATTTGCGTTCCAGCCTAGGAACATACACAATGGAAGGAGAAAATCAACTCCCATAAGATGGCGTTTAGTAGCCACACTCACGTCCTAAACTTTCCCTAACAGTTTCACCAACCAGAGACCAAGGATTCAGACAAGAGCCAATGGGGATTATTCCCATTAAAACAATGACACTGGACCCCTAAGCACAAAAACAGAGCAAAACAAAACACTGAGTGTGTGTGTGTGTGTGTGTGTGTGTGAGAGAGAGAGAGAGAGAGAGAGAGAGAGAGAGGGAGGGAGGGAGAGAGAGAGAGAGACAGAGACAGAGGCAGAGAAAGATCTCTGTGGTAACTCACTTGATAGGCTACAAGATATTAATCAGAAAACAAAGACAGTTTCTTTAGAAGTGAGTTTGAACAACACAATTAGGAAGTGTGATAAGCACTAAAGTTATCTCTGACCATAATAATGATGAGGTCAATTTAAAAATTCGTTGCTCTTTGTTGCAAATGACAACATCTGGTAACAATTGCTTTCAGGATTGATTGATCTTGTCAGTGCACAGCAATGATCTACAGCTACCTTTCCTTTGCACTACCTTTGTACTGAGGAGCCCTATAAAAAGTGAAAATTCCAACTAGAAAACAAAAGTCAAAGAATAATGAAAAGGAAGAAAATGACAAATATAAGTGTCAGCAAGCACAATGCAATTTAGGCTGCAGGGATGAACGAGACATAAAGAAAATAGCTCCATTGGCACAGACTTGATATGATTCATAAAAGGTGAACACAGTTACAGCAATTCCTTCTTTTGTAATAAGAATAAATTTTTACTCATACATTGTTCCACATTTTATCTATCTTTCTACTTAAAGAGTCTTCAAAATTTCATTTAAAAAGCAAAGTAATTTTTGTGAGACATGCAGTTACAGAATAAGATTTATTCACAATTCAGCTATAACGTTTCTCAAGATGCTAATTCCACATGCCAGTGACTTTAGAGTAGAAATTCAGCATTTGCAGTGGCACTTATTAATGGGAATAATAAGGCCTCTTATGAAAAATACTGTGAAACATGGAATCATTTAGAAGAGACCAATGTTCTTTTTTTTTCTGCTGTTTTCTGAATTGGTATTGGTTCACAACCACACAAGTTACTTTGGGTGTATGTATAAATATTATATTATGTTCTCAAATGGAAAATTCTAAAATGTTTGTCATAATTCCTTTGACTTGTTTTTATATAACTACTTATCTCTATATTAAAATATCTGAGACCAATTTTTTTAAGAGTTTCCATCTTTTATTATTGGATCTTCTCAAATGTGTATACTTATCTTCATGAAAAACTATTGCTACACATAGGGATTTCCAAACTGGAAGCAGACAGTGTGTGGTTTTATGTCTGCCAAATGTTGCCATCTTAAAATCTAGACTGTTGAAACAATAACATTTTGGCTTCTTTTATGACACTCTTTTAATGTTTACAGTTTGGTAAATGTGCATCTTTATAAAACAGAGAGCTTACCTAATTAAACTGGACCAGTGTGAGAACTAGGTCAATGTATTGTGAACATAATCTTCTCAATATGGTTGGGTTATGGAACAGCTCAGTTTTGCTCATTGAGTTCTATCGACTTTTGGCAGAGAGAAAAGTAAGAAAGGACAGATGGCGAATGAAGGAAATTGAGCTGCTGGCAATGGGATGCACTATCACACTGAATATAAAGAATGGAGTCCCAAGTGCCTGGATGGCTTTTTAATTTAGAGTACAAAAATCAACACACTGCTTGCTTCTGAAGCACCAGAATGTTTTCAGCAAAAATGAACGTAGAATTGAATTTCCAGTGATGACGAAGCAGTGTTCAAATATGATATCATGTGGAAGCAAATATGTGCTACCTGCACTCAGTTCAAACACATGACACATTATAGTTTTTATTTAGATTAGGGAATGGAAAGGATTTCATACATTCCCATTTAAAATTTTAGTATTCAACTGTGAGGGATTTGTTTATTTATTCATTTATTGACTGACTGACATATGAGCTTATGTAGCCCCATTTGTCTTCACATTTACTATCTACAAAAGGTTGGCTTTGAACTCCTGATTGTAAGAGCTGCTAAAACACCTTAGTTATCATAACATCTAGCACCTAGCAGTTTAAATATTTAGATATAAGCAGAGTTACACACACACACGCACACACTTATGAAAATTTGCAAAGTAATGTTTATTGCTGAAAAAAATAAGCTTCATCTTTAGGCAAACAAAGCTACCAGGTAAAAAATCTCACTTTTCAAATGATTACAAAGTTCTTAATCTAGGATAACACTAAAAATTCATTTTACTTATAGATACCAACTCATCAAAACTGCGAGTTCACTGTGCCCTTTTATGTCTACATCCACTCTTAAACTAGTAATCTGAATTCGTTTATGCCTTGTGATTTAATTAGTATTCATTTTTTAACCTAAAGGTAAGATTCTTAGCCATGGGATTCACATTGGCCTTTTACCCATGAAAGAGAAAAATGAATAGTTCAGTTGTGTATTAACATCACTTACTTTGGCATCTATCAACTTTCAAAAGATGTTTTGGCATTGCAAGATAAAAATGTGTGTGTGTGTGTGTGTGTGTGTGTGTGTGTGTGTAAAATAGCATATTCTCTGAAACTTTTATCTATAAAATTACATAATGTAAATTATTAGACACTGAAGTTGGAATTGAATGTGATAATTATATTATAAAATATGATTCTTTTGGTTTTGTTTTTAATCATTCAGGTGAGTAACACAACTATTAACTTTAAAGCTGTTAACAAAAACACCTAGCAGTCTGTATTTATTTCGTAGACTGGAATTGGCAGCCTCTGACTTAACCCCTTTTGTTATGTTTTTTTTTCTTGGCAAGGATCAAAAGAAAGATGAGTTTCTTTATCCAGAGATGTACAAGTCTCAACATGAGAATTTTTTTGATTATGTTTTTCTTGTTTTTCTGGTGTATGTACTGGAAGAATCTTGGGGAAATGTGAACCACATTAATGACTAAATTGTGAATTAATGTTTTGACTATATTCATGAGAGAAGCTATAACTTTTTAGATTTTCCCCCTATTTCACTGGCTCACATATAGAGGAGATGTGCTGTAAGAAGCAATTCTTATGCTGACACAAAGGATGCTTACTATTTCCTTTGCTAGGTGTGCTTGGAGTTTCTGTGTTTTGTCTGACTTTGCCATGTCATGTACTGAAGTATAATTTCTAATCATCAGAAATGCAAGGAGTAAGAAACTCCATGGACTACTATAAATTATTTTTAAAAGTTTTTGCAGTGTTATTGTTTGTTGGCCGGGAATATAATAAGTTTGTTTAAAGCATGCGAGGTACAACCTTAATTCCCACTACTGAAAACAAGAGTGTCTGGTGCTTTATTGGTAGGAAAGATATAAAACAATATATATATATATATATATATATATATATGTCAGTATAAGAAACAACAAACAACAAAATAAAGACCCAAGTACTCTTCCATGCTCAGTAGATGATTGGTACAGTCAGGTGAGCTGAGTAGACATAGAATACCCCTTCAAAAATATCTCAGCTCTAGGAAGTCCTACAAGGCTCATTCCAGAGAATGAGGAGCAAAGGCAGCCACAAATGCAAGCATTGCCATACTTTGTACCAGAAACCAGAATTGGATAAAAAAAAAAGACAAAAAGAAACAAAAAGGCCAGCCAAGCTTGAACACTCACCCTGCCCTGCTTCTTGATGGCACACACTGTGACCTGGCACCTCACATCTCTACTGCTGTGCCTTTCTGGTCATGCCATGAGCCTACAGCAAACCCCTTCCATGAGCTGCTTTTGTTAAGTATCTGATTACAGTCATGAGAAAACAAACAATTCAGTAACCTAGTCTGAAGAGTAGAGGATGAGAGGAGCGAATATGAGAGAGAGAAGGGCCCAAAGAGCCACGAGTCCACAAGAATTGAGTTGGCCCATCCAATCCAGAAAGAGAATTCCAAGCCACAGAGTTGAAGATTTAAAATTCAGACAGAGAGATAAGTCCTGAAGTCTGAAATTCTGTGATCAGATGCAGTCTGCTAATATTGTAGGCTCATTAACGTCAGTGAGGTTTATAATTACATGCTACAATTGCTCCTCCTGTCAATACTAAACATATGCTGAATTTCAAGTGAAAGAACTAAACTCAAAAGAGATATAGGGCCAGCACTAAAGGAGGTCCATGAACTTGGTCCAAGATGCTGGGAAGAATCTCACATACCCTGAGTAACTTGACTGAACATGGATTTTTTTAAAACCAGCCATGATAATGTCCTTTCTATTTAGATTTTCATAAAACTTCTTGAGGTCCAACTTCAAAGACAGACACAGCTCAGACTAACGAGTTTGGAAAGACTTTCCAATCAAATGGCCCTAGGAAACAAGCTGGTGTAGCCATTCTAATATCTAAAAAAATAGACATTAAACTAAAATTAATAAAAAGAGACCATGATGGTAGTGCTTAGATGGCTTAGTTGTGAACCTGTTTTCCATGCTGAATTACCTCACCCCACCTGATGCAGGGAGAGGTGCTTGGTCCTACCTTAACTTGATGTGTCATTCTTTGTCCAAGCCCATGGAAACCTGTCCCTTCCTGGATAGAGATTGAGGAGTAGATGGGAGTCAGGATGAGGACACTGGAGGAAAGCAGGGAAGAAATGAACTCCTGTTTTCTCCTGCCTTATATATTTTTCTCTGCCAAGTCATTTTAATTCTTGGTTTAAACTTCCTAGCACTGGGATTAAAGGCATGTATGTTTTCCAGTACTGGAAGCAGAGGCATGACACTGCAAGTGATGGGATTAAAGATGTGTGTCACCACTGCCTGGCTCTCTCTGGACTTGAACTCAGAGATCCAGAAAGATATCTGCTTCTGCCTCCCAGTGCTAAAATTGAAGGCATGTGTCACTACTTCCTGACCTCTATGTCAAAACCTCTTGATGGTTCTGTCCTCTGATCTTCAGGCAAACTTTAATAAATACACACTATATCAACACAGTGATTGCTTTCCAGAATGAACTCTCATGGAGAAAGAGAGAGAGAGAGAGAGAGAGAGAGAGAGAGAGAGAGAGAGGAGAGCAGCAGAATAGACACTACTTATTCATCTCAGGAAAAACCCACCAAGATGAAATTTCAATCCTGATTAGCTATGCCCCTAACACAAGGGATAGCTACATATATAAAAGAAACACTTCTAAAGCTTAAACCAAACCTGACACACTAAAAGTGGGAGACTTTAATACACCTTAAATTTTGACCCTTGGATAGGTCAACCAGACAGAATCTCAACAGAGAAATAAGGGATCTAGCAGAAGTTATAACCCAAATGGACTTTGTTGATATATACCGAACCATCCACCCAAACAAAAAGGAATATACATACTTCTCAGTTTTCGTTAGACTTCCTCTAAAATTGACCACACACTAGGTCATAAAGAAAATATCAATGCATCCAAAAAGATGGGTATAACTTCTTGTACCATATCAGATCATTATGGTCTAAAGTTAGAGTTCAACAACATTTAAGGTCACAGAAAGTCTACTAACTCATGGAAACTAAATATCACTCAGCTGAACAACCTCTATTTCAAGGAAGAAATTAAGAAAGAAATCAAAGACTTCCTACAATTTAACAAAAATGAATTCACGACATACCCAAATTTATGAGACATAATGAAAGCAGTCTTAAGAGGAAAACTTATAGCACTGGATGCCCACATGAAAAGACTAGAGAAATCCCACACAAGAGAACTATCAGCACACCTGAAAGCCCTAGAACAATTAGAAGCAAACTCACCTAAAAGGAGCAAATGGCAGGAAATAATCAAACTTAGAGCTGAAATCAATACAATTTAAACAAAAAGACAATACAAAGAATTAATGAATCAAAGAGTTGGTTCTTTGAGAAAGTCAACAAGATAGATAAACCCTTTTCCAAACTAACCAAAAAGCAGACAGCATCCAAATTAACAAAATCAGAAATGAAAAGGGGGACATAACAACAAACCTCCAGGAAATCCAGGTCATACTTTGAAAATCTATACTCCATAAAAATGGAAAACCTAGAAAAAGTAGGCAGCCTTCTGGGCAGGTACCATTTATCAAAATTAAATCGAGAACAGATTAAAGACCTAAAGAGATGTATAACAACAAAGAAAACTGAAGCTGTCATTAACAGTATCCCAAATAAAACATGCTCATGCCCAAATGGTTTCAGTGAATTCTACCTGACATTCAAAGAAGATCTAATACCCAATACTCCTCGAACTCTTCCATACAGTAGAAACTGAAGGACTATTGCCAAACTCTTTTTATGAGGCCACAATAACCCTGATTCCCAAGCTACTCAAAGATCCAACAAAGAAAGAAAATTACAGACCAATTTCCCTCATGGACATTGATGCAAAAATTCTCAACAAAATTCTGGCAAACTGAATCCAACAACATATATAAAAAAAGTCATTCACCATGATCAAGTAGGCTTCATCCCAGAAATGCAGGGATGGTTCAATATATAGAAAACTGTAAATGTCATCTATCATATAAACAAATAGAAGGAAAAAAACCCACATGACCATCTCCTTAGATACTGAAAAACCCTTTGGCAAAATCCAACACTCCTTTATGATGAAAGTCATGGAGATATCAGGAATACAGGGAAAATACCTAAATATAATAAAGGTGATTTACAAAAAGCCGAAGGCCAACATCTAATTAAATGGAGAAAAACTCAAAGCAATCTCACCAAAATCAGGAAGTAGACAATGATGTCCCTTCTCCCATTATCTATTCAACATAGTTCTTGAAGTTTTATGTAAAACAATAAGAGAATGAAAGGAGATTAAGGGGATACAGATAGAAAAAGAAGAAGGGAAACTATATTTACAGATGATATGATTGTATATATAAGTGACCCACAAAATTTTACCAGGGAACACCTACAGATGATAAATACCTTCAGCAATGTAGCAAGATACAAGATTAACTCAAAGAAATCAGTAGCCTTCCTATACACTAAAGATAAAAGGGCTGAAAAAGAAATAAGTGAAACATCACCTTTCATAATAGCTGCATATAATATAAAATACTTTGGGGTAACTATAATCAAAGAAGTAACAGATCTGTTTTATAAAAACTTTAAATCACTAAAGAAAAAAAATTGAAGAGGATGACAGAAAATGGAAAGATCTCCCATGTTCCTAGATAGGTAGCATCAACATAGTGAAAATGGCAATCTTACCAAAAGCAATCTACAGATTCAATGCAATTTCCACCAAAATCCCAACACAGTTTTTTACGGACCTTGAAAGAACAATGCTCAATTTCTTTTGGAATAACAAGAAAGCCAGATTGCCAAACAATTTTGCTCAACAAAAGAACCTCAGGAGGCATCACCATCCCTGACTTCAAGTTATACTATAGAGCTACAGTAATAAAAACAGCCTGGTACTGGCATAAAAACAAACTTGTGGATCAATGGAATCCCAATAGAAGACCCAGACATTAACCCGCACACCGATGAAAGTCTGATTTTTGACAAGGAGACCAAAAATATTCAATGGAAAAAAGATATTATCCTCAAAATATGGTGTTGGCATAACTGGTTGGTAGTGTGTAGAAAAATGCAAATAGATCCAAACCTATTATCCTGCACAAAACTCAAATCCAAGTGGATCAAAGACCTCAACATAAACCCAGCTACACTCAACTTGATAGAAAACAAAGTAGGAAATACCCTTCAACGGATTGGCACATGTGACTACTTCCTAAATATAACACCAGTAGCACCTACACTAAGAACAACAATCAATAAGTTGGACCTCTTGAATCTGAGAAGTTTCTGTAAAGCCAAGGACACTGTCAATAAGACAAAATGACAGCCTACAGAATGGGAAAAGATTTTCACCAACCCTACAAGTGACAGAGAACTATCTCAAAAATACATAGAGTTCACAAAAACAAACAAACAAACAAACAAACAAACAAATCTCCCCAAGAAACAAAAAAAAACTTCTTGAGGTCTACAATAAGAATGTATTTGTAGACACAAAAGAAGCATAAAAAAGCATAGAACTATCTGTCTTTTTAAAAGACCACTGTAAATAGTAAATGTTATTCTTTGTTCCCATAAATGTTAATAAATAATGGTATGTAGTTTACTATGTATTTCTTTTAAAATATATAACACACTTTAAAATAATTTTCATAAAATTCACATATTTCTAAATAGAAATAGTGAATAATTTTTTAGAATAAAATTGGTTTTTTTATATAATCATCAAAATATATTTTTGTAGTTCCTATTCATTTTTAAATTTTGTTTATTTCATATGTGTGCTCTGTCTGCATGTATTTCATGCACCACATGCAGGCAATGCCTGCGAATAGTAGAAGAAAGTGTCATATCCCCTGGGACTGTAGTTACAGATAATTGTTAGCTGCTGTGTTGTGTCTTGGAATTAAGCCAGTGTCCTCTGGTAGAGCAGTCAATATTCTTAACCAGTAGGCCATCTTTCCCTTTCTGTATTCTATATCTATAGAAATTTTCATTTTTATAATATTTAGCTAGCAAGTAAAATTTAATTTTGGGAAATAAAACAATCTTTAGATAACTTCTTTGAAATATAATATTCCCTTTAATATTTAAGCACTCCCAACTTTATTTTTAAGACTTCAAGACACTGATCCTTTTAAAGGTCATTTTTCTACTCTAGTGACTATGCTTAACCACAGAGTTGCAACCTTTGAACAGTTTTGTGGTTATCTGGAATCACTTTTAAAAAGAGCAGTGATTTAAAGTTTGGGCTGTGGAGTCAGATGGGAGTTCAAGCTTTTCTCCCCACTCCCCTTCTCAATGTAGATCCCTATTTCAACTCTGTAGCAGCATGGACACAATGGTTACTACATAGACATGCTGTGTCCATTAGATTAGTTCACAGGGAAAATCTCTGTAGTGTTCCAACTACAAAAGTGATTATGAAGTAGAAACTTGGTAATTTTCAGATCATCACTGTTGTTTAAAGCAGTGAAAACATAGGAGCTGCCAAGCTTAAGGACAATTCTTTTAGGGTAATACTTTAAACCGCAGTATGCATCACCAGTAGGGAATGTCAACCATACCAAGTAAAAGAGGCACAGGACAAAGGTACAGCTAGTACTACACTATACTGATCTATTGTGTGAAAAGCACAGGTCAGCTTTCTTTTGTGTTTGATGAATACACAATCACAGGGCATGTACAGGCAAGGTTAGCAATCAGCAATCTTTGGAATACGAAACTCTGATTCCAGGATTCAAACTGATATTTCCTATTGAATAGGCATAATGCCATTTCAGGTCCATATAGGTGACTTAGAGGTTGTGATGAGTCAAACAGATGAAGGATTAGGTTTGTCTTAATAATAGCTGACATTTTGGTTAGAAGCTTATAACAATTGTTCCTGTCGTTTAAGCTGTTATATCAATTAATTTTAATAAAGAAACATAATACATTCTGGATCAGGTGGACATGTGCTATTAAAATCCTGAAGGTGGCCTCTAAATGTCTGGAAGTAGGCATAGAAAGTAAACTATGTGAACCTTGTCTGCCCAGGGAAGAATGCTCTGAAGTTTTATGGCAGTTTCTATATATGGTCACAGTGATTCACCAACACCAAGAAGTATCCTGTCATTGTGCCCCTTTATTTAACATAGGGAATGATAAACACACAAAAGCTGAACCAAGTGATTTTCAGTGGTGTTCTCTAAATGTATTCTTTCTGCCTAGTTTTCCCTATTAGAAAATTCAGGGAGTATCTTGTTTCCTGGATTTTATAAATGATTTAAGGCACAGTTCTTATATTTCAGTTGATACAAATCTTAGTACAAAATGCACATTAAAAAGTTATCCTGTGGTATATGGTAAATTACGAATGCAATTTAAATAAAGGCCCAATTAGTATGAATAGCAAGAAATTTAAATAAAATGAACAGCCAAGTCAAAAAATGATTATCCATACTGGAGTAAAGATCAGAGGGGCATAAATATGTTTTCCATTGCCATTTCTCTCATGATGGATCTCTCTTCCTGCATTTAATGTGAAACATACCATGAGTTTGATGTATACCTATCAAAAAGAAAAAGTCATGTATTATCATCTAAGATATATAATCATGCTTATTAGTGAAAGATGGCATGGGAACCACTGGTGGCCAAGTAATCTATGAGAGTCTAGGATGGAGGTTTAAAAATAGCTTCAAAAGCCCCAGACATGATAGTCAAAAAAACTGAATAGTTGATGGGTAAATAAACAGCATAAAATTTAAAATTTAGGAGTTGTGTGCAAGGAATTAAAGTATTTCTACCCACACACTGCAGATGTTTCTGTCCAAGAAGAAATTCCTCACAAACTCACTTCACTCACATTTCCAAGTCACTCTGACCATGTTAGTTTGTGACCTGGAAGCCATGATTTTGGTGAAAGTAAGTGATTTTGAAGAACCAGCTTGGAGTCATTTGTGCTGGTAACATGCTACGTTTGGTGTGTGCAACACCCAATTTTAGTTGTGAAGGAAATAGAGCAGAAATTTGAAAAATATTCCCAATCTAAATTTTCTTTCATTGTTTCATGATTCCTAGCCTAGGGCCTTAAAATGTGGCCATTTCAGTGGGCTATCAAGTTTCTTAGAAAGGCCTTTAGAGTTTTATTCTATTTATTAGGAGCACCCAAACAAAAGGATTCATCAATCATGAAAAGGTTGCGATTCAAGGATGCACATTTAAATACAGTTCACACTTGGGTGAGAGTCATATGACAGCAATTGCATGAGGAATGCACAGGTATCCAGGTGACCATCTTGCTAGAACAATGATACCAGGATAGCATAAACAGCAATCAACCAATCAGCTTTGTGGATATTTCAATTAAACATATATCAGGTGACAATATACTAAACCAGTCTTGACATAGAGTAATTGGGATTGGAGTTTTCTCAAGTGGCCATGCATTTTTTTCCAAGTAGATTTTTACTAAATGATTGTCCTATTCTTTTAGCAGGTGCATCTTCATACTATATCAAATGACATAAAGCCCTCTTCTTCTCTGAAGAAATCAAACATTCTTGCATATAACCTTAACTATAAATTAAATTGAAAGAAATTGTAAAATATTCTAGAACTCGGTGGTATTGAAATTTAAATTTTTTCCTTCTTTATTTTGTATTTATCAAGAAAAACAGTAAAATTAATTTAAAATGCTGACATGCATATGGGCTCAGAAAAGAGAACATTCTTGCCTATGGTTGGTTGTCCAGTCAATATCTGAACCAATCTGGCCCAGAGTATTTAAGTAAAGGAAAATACTAGATGTATCATGAGATGCCTTTATCTTTTTCTCTCCTTAATTTTATCATTTGGAATGTTCTTTATCCTGCCTTCCCCTTTCTTGGCTACTGAAGATTCTACTTCATCCTTCATATAAACAGATAAACAGCTGTTGCCTTTTTTTCCATGTGTGATACCTAAATATTTTGAATTCTCACAGTACTGGATTGAGACATATCACTCTCCATAGATTCCTAATACATTGGCCCACCTTTCCCATGGGAAGTCAGTTAAGTTAGATAGATGAGATGTCTTCCATATATGTACAAGATCACTATTGCACAGCACTACACATAATTCTAGTACTTTTTAGAGAAGTGATCAAAAATTGTCAGGATTCACATCCAGATTTTTTGAAATGATTCCATTCCCTTGTGGTCTGCTATTCCTCATCATGAAAGTTAAAATAATTCACTTTCTGATTGTCAGGTACACTATAGATATTAACTGCCTCATGACTGCACACAGTATGCTGCCACAGGAAGCCCTTCATTCAACTTTGCACAATAGATAGCTTTGCACTCACATTTATTTTCTCTCCCTGTGAAACCTGTTTTCCGTAGGCTCTATTGCACACCATAACATAATTAAGAGCTTATTGTCACTTCTGAACTTAATCACATGTTTTTTGTATCTGAGTGGCATACCAATTTGCTTTATTATTGTGTGGTATTTTTTCTTCAGTACCATGTAACAAAGTTCTTGAAATCAGACATTAATCCCATGTGTTTTTCTTGGCCCAATAATCATTACTATGAGTAATGTACAGCCATATCTAGTAAGTATTTTTTCCTTTGAAATAGATTTAAAGGTTTTCTTTTTTTTTTAAAAAAAAAAAAAGTTCCTGAATCCATAAAAGATTAATAAAAAACAAGAGTGAAAAAAATACAAAGAGAATATGAGGTAAATCAGAATTTCTGAAGACAGACATCCAAGTCTCCCCTGGGAGGGGGAAGATCTGCTGAGTAAATTGGGAGCACAATAGGAAGCAAGCAAGGACAGGTTGGTACAAATCATGAGAGAAGAAGATGGTTGAGTAAGAGGAGCAACAGAGAGGAAGAGCAAAAAAATGGATATCTTGATAGGGGGAGCCACCGTGGGGTTAGAGAGAAACCTGGTGCTAAGGAAATCTCCAAGAACCCACAAGATATTCTTAGCTAGGACTCTAAGCAATAGTAGAGATGGTGCCTAAACAGGACTTCCTCTACTAATCAAGTAAAAGACCACCCGAAGTCATTATAGAACCTTTACCCAGCAATGGATAGAGGCGGAAGCAGAGATCCATGGGCTAAACACCAGGTCGTGCTGCCGGGCCAGCTAAAGAGAGAGAAAGGAGAGAGGATATGAGCAAAGGGACAGGATCATGAGGAAGAAACCCACAGAGACAGCTGACCCAAACTATTGGGAGCTCACTGAATCAGAAACAACCGCAGAGGAACCTTCAGAGAAAAGAACTGAACCCACCAAATGCTTGGGCAGTTTGTGGAACCTCTTGCTGTAGGACCAGACTATGTTCCTGGTGCATGAACTGACATCTTCAGCCCATTCTCTACAGAGGAACACCTAACTCATCCTTAATACTAACTTAATGAGGGACTTGGACCTACCTCAACTGGATATGCCAGATTGAACTAACACACTTTGGGAGTCCTTGTCTTCCTTGGGGAATGGATGGGGGATGGGAGGAGGCTGAGGGAGGACTGGAAAGGACTTGGAGGAGTGAAGGGAGGAAGAGCAGAGATAAATATGGAAAAAGACTTTTAAAATAAAAAAAAATGGAAGACAAAAAAGAAAACATCAATAACAACAGATGAATCACACACACTCATGCACACACACACACACACACACACACACACACACACACACCAGCTGAATGTCATTGTCTCTTCTGCCACAATTTACATGCAGTACATTTAGCGATTACTCTTCTCTTTAACATTTTTCTTTGTTCTCGTTTTCTCTACTCATTTTTTTTTCTGTCACAGTAGAAAATAAGCTTCAAATCTAAAGTGTCATTTGTCTATGCGACCTTGCAATTAAATCTAATTTTAACACTTTTACATATAAATGTATAAATAGATAGACAGATAACAGATAGATAAATAGATAGATTGAATGATCATACATATAAACTGGAGATACTTCCTTTTCTTGTAAATACTACTTCAATTCTTGATTCCTCTTGGCAAGTATTAGGAGTATAATTACTATTTTCTCTAATAAACAAATCTAGTTCAAAGTGGACATGAATTTACAATAAGAAAGAATGACTCTGTAACCTGTCTTTGTATAAAAGATGGCAAGAAGTCTGTGGACACAGCTCAGTAGGCAAAGGATTTATCTAGCAGACAAAATGCCTAGAATTGGAAACAAACAGAAATGAAACAACAACAAAACTAAACAACCACCCCCCCCCAAAAAAAAAAAACAGAAAGAAAGAACAAAAAGCAGATGGTCTGGAAACGTTGCACAACTTTACTATGTTTTCTCCCTATAACATCTCCTGTTTTGTGTGCATGTGAGTGCATGTATGTTCATGTGTGTGTGTGTGAAACACAGCTTTGTATTTGTGTTATTGTAATATCCAGTATTATGTACAAAACTCAATAAAAATATCTTAATAGAGAGACAACACTCATATTGAGACTTAAAGTTGCATGATTATGGTCCTATTGAAAGGGAACATTTATTCTTTTGTGTTTATTTCCACTTCAAGAAGAATTGCTTCATTTTAAAAATGTTAAATATATTTAGATAAAAACATATGGACCAGGAAGTGAATTATACCCCAAAACTGTTTATATCATGTTAATGGAAGAAAGGAGACACTTATTTTAATAAAGAAAATAATCATTGTTATTATGAAGCACAATCTTTGGTAACATAGCTTTCAGAGACAGAGTGATACAATTATGCCCAACTTCAACTACTTATTTTTAACAGTTATTTTAAGACAATACACTCCTTGAGTAGTATGTTTAAAATATTATAGCTGCACAAACTAGCATTATATTTTACATTTATAGGACTTTACTAAGAAAACAATACTAGTTTTACGAATTTATCACGGATTATTTTTACATTTAAGTTACTGTTAAAAGGAAAGTTGTTCTTTGTGATGTGGTTAAAATTTATAGCCATAGACAGTCAGACTTCTTACTCTAGAGCTGAACCTCACCTTCACATATTATTTACATACGCTGATTACTTCCACATGTCTGGCATAAAGTAAAATAGTTTATGAGAATTGTAATACAGCTAAAGCCACAGTGAAATAAAATTCATCTTTGTCTAGAGTACCTCAGAAATTTATTCATGCTGGTGCATAAAGTGATTTCAAAAAAAGTTCTGTCTTCCTGAAAAGCCCTTTAAAAGCCAATGGTGGTTAGTGTCCCCTCCCTTTCTAAGGACGTCTGGGTTTCCCAGTTTGCTTTCCAAGTGTCTTCTGCTAGACAAAAGACCCTTTAAGTTACTCTCAACATGTTCTTCATTCTATTTACCAGTCTCAGACTTGTAAGTTTATTTTCTTGAGTGACTGAATATCCTCTTTCCTGCAAATGGGTTATTTGCAGTCACAGGTGGTTCACAAAATTGGTTGCAAAGACTCGGCCTCTGTACCTACAATGCTTCATTCAAACTCAGGAAAAAGCTAAAAAAATACTGTGTTTATTCCCACAAGGTTCCCACAAAGAGTCAAGGTTTCCTAGGCTGTCATGAGGTTATGTCTTCATGAAACAAGTCATACAAAATAATACGGAAAGCAGTCATTACACCATGCAAGAGGACATGCAAATAAAACTAGTCATTTTCTGGTGATTTTTATGGAACATTAAATGACTGACTACTGAATGTTAACATGTGAATCTTAACGTGTAGTCTGTAGCCAACTGTTTCTTTAAGAGACAGGTGATTTCTTGCTCACCTGGCAATAAGTACTCCCAGCTACAAGGAGACCTTTCATCCCCATTACTAGCTCTACACAACCTGATAGCATCCACATTTCACTTCAGCATTTCAGTGGTAGTGTATGCTGAGGACAGTTGTCTTTATCAAATGTAAGGGGCCAACTGAACAGTTTAATGTCAGACTTTGCTCATTTTTCTGCTATTTACTTAAAGTGCTGTCTTTTTTATTTGCAGGATCCTATATACTCCAAATTAAACACATGAATCTAAAGCTTCGACTTTAATCCACATGCGACTAAAAAATATAAAATGTTTCCCTTCTTGGGTCTCGGCTACTGCACTTAGTATAATGTTTCCAGCTCCAGCCATTTAGCTGTAAATTTCATTTTTTTTACAGCTAAATAAAATTCCATTGTATGTAGTTATTGCATTTTCATTATTCATGAGTTATGGACATTAAGACACTTTTCATGTCATAGTTTTGAAATCAGAGCAGCTCTGAACATGATGATCACTGGTGGAGAGAGGGAAGAAATTCTTAAAGGGAGAAAAGGGTAGTAGAACGCAGTGACTATTAAGAGAAAGAAAAATAATGGAAAAGGAAATCCAGTGAGGCCAGGGATGAGTGGACCAGGCAGAGTAAAGGAAGAGATAACTAACAGCAAGAATGCTTGAAAAAGCCATATGGGAACATACTATGATATATATATATATCATATATATATGTATATATGTATATATATGTATATATATGTGCATTTGTGTGCATAAATAAAAACATTCATTTTGAAAATATGATAAATTTGTTGTACTAGAAAAGTTTATGCATCATTGCCATTCATGAAGAAAACTTATTACTTAAAGAATATAGTATAATAGAATTAATGTGGCATTCATATAGGTAAGTGTGATCCAAGAGCATCTTACATGGATAAGCCTGAGTACTGTATAGTAGCAGCTGAAACAGTGTAGGTGCAACTACAATCCTAACATCAAAGTTGCTGAGAAGACCTAAGACGAGGGTCAAAACTATATGCCGAGTCATAACCCAAAGACATAAGTTACTCTAGCATTACTATGTTCACTTCCATTTTAGAAACACCTCAAAATAACTAAATAAATTATTCCAAAAGTATTATTCTGATGTGTATGAGGTTATGAGCAGAGAAACCAAACTACAGCAAACATCTTTTTTCAAATTGACAGAAAAACAGCAGAGACAAGAAGATAAGTATTTAAAAAAATATGGTTAAGTAATAATGCACCAATCAGACACTGGCTGTGAGTGACTATATGATTCATAGGGTCAAATGATTCCGAAATAATTTGGCCACATACTGTTGTGGCATGGCCATTCTCACTAAGTCTGAATGAGGAGGCTGGAGGCCAGAGAGGGCTGAAGTACTGAGTCATCTTTCTAGCCCCAAGTTGAGAATTTCAAAACCTTAACAGTCTGGTAATCCTTTGTGTCACCAACTACTTACAATCAATAATTCACTGAGACAAATATCTATGCATGATAAACGTGTCTAATCTTCAGCTTCTCTTTCTCCTCATCATCTCTCCTAAAGTGCTTTTTGTCTCTAGATTTCTAGGTTAGTCACTGTAGCAGATCAGAGTGTGTTTGGGGCTTTAAGGAGTGGGATTTTAATACCACAAAGATATGATCAGACATTGAATACCAGAAAAGTTGTACCCAGGGAAGATAGAAAGAAGGACTGGAGTGAAGATACCCATGCTCTAATGAGTCAAATGATGACAGGGTTTTTCCTTAACCAAGAAGATTAGGAAAGGCAGTTTTGGATGGTGAGGAAGTAGAAATTGCAGGAATCTGGGACTGGAGATATAGATGTGTTTGTGTGTGTGTATGTATATGTATATACATATGGAGCAGCAGGGAAAAGAAGATAAGGTAGTAAAAAATAATTAGCATGCAGGTACCTGAATTAAGAGCCTGCACTCACATCTTTTCTTTTCTTTTTACTCCCCCAAAGGTGAGTTGCCAAAAAATGACAAGTTCCAATTATTCCCAAGAAGAACATGAAATACTTATTACTACTATTCTTTTCTTTTCTATTTCCAAATTTTTTTATTCACCTCAGAAAGAATTAATAGAATTTTGTTTTCAAAGATACTCTTCATTGAATGAGATATATTTGCATAGTCCAGAAAGATACAGGTTGTAGATCTGTGTCTCACAGGGGACAGTGGATCATCTTGTTTTTGTGTATTGGGATCTATAATTCAGTCCTGGAAAGATAAAAAAATTAATGTAAGGAGGGAAACTGAATTTTTGCACACTAAAGTTGAAAGTCTTGAGAACAGAAATGTCTTATGCAAGACTCGGGAGCCCAGACAATAAGAGCTATTATGTTCTACAGCAAAGATAGTGAGAAGACTCAAAGGAAAAGCCTTGGAATATATGTACTGGCAACTTCCTGGAGCCCTTTGTCTAAGAGAGAACAGCAGATAGAGCTGATAAAAGTATCAGCATACAAAAACTGGTCTGGAAACTCAGGAAAAAAAAAAAACAAAACCAACACACAAACAGAAAGATGACAGTCCAGCTTTAACTGTGAGGAGATGAGCTTTGAATTAAATATAGTATGAAGTGAAAAACAGCATTTTGTGACCTTTTTTTTGGATTCAGCCTGTGACTATGTGTTTATGTGTTTGTGAGAGGGCACGTGCACACACATATGAACCCACTCAAATAAAAATAAATATCATCAAAATGAATTTCTTGGTTTCCATTTAATTCTTGTTTGTATTAAAAAAAAACAAAAAACAAAACAAAACAAAACAAAAACACAAAACAACAACCTGGCCTGTTACAATATAGAAAGATTTTACAAGCTTGTTTGGAGCCCATTTCCTGAAGAGGAACACCTTGTTTGGCCTTAATACTGAGGGGAGGGACTTGGTTCTACCTCAGTTAGATATGCCAAACTGTACTGACTCATCCTAGGTGTCCTCACTTTCTCTGAGGAATGGTGTGAGGAGGATCTGGGGGATGACTGGGAAGAAGGAAGACAGGTTGGCATGTAAAGAAAAAAAACAAAAGAAACTTTAAATTAAAAAAAGAAAAGAAAGATTATACATACAAGCCTGTTGGTTCTGTTACTCTTACTATATGTTGGGAGGCAGCACAACATCTCAAAAAGAAGCCACGTACTATATTATTAGAAAATGAAGTTTTTAACATTTAAAGATAGGTGGTCTATAACATGGGGACACACAATTGAAGTGACTCACGTTTGTTGATAGCATAAGTGGATTCCTCTTAAAACCAAATAAAAATATTCTTAACAATCTTCTGGCAAAACAATAAAGTAAAGCAGGATAAATAAGAATCACCTAGACAGTTCTGAGCATTCCTAATCTATAACTCTTTTATACAGTTCTTCATGTAAGGTTGACCCCCAACCATAAAATTATTTCATTGCTACTTAATAACTGTAATTTTAGTAGTATCCTGAATTGTAATGTCAATATCTGATATGAAGAATATGTGACTTGAGAACCCATGGGGGTTGTGAATCACAGGCTGATAATGGCTGTAGGAAGAGATGAAACCAGCATTTGAGGTCAGTATCATTGGCAATCTTGGGAACTACAGAAGAACATCATACACTGGAAACCTAAGCTCAAGTCCCCAGGACTTTGGTTAGAAAGAAGCCTCACTTACGCATCTGGAATATATCCAAAGAAAACATAGATAAGCCCAAGTGACTCTTACCACTATGGAAAGTCCTAATACATGTCACTCAGTCATCTTGATCTCATTTGCTAGCCAACCTAGAGATATCCACATAATAAATCCACAGAGTTATTACTCCACCATGCTGCATTTTCAGTTATCCACTGTATAAAATGTATGTTAAAAATCACATAGACAGGACAAACACACACACACACACACACACACACACACACACACACATACACAAAAGAACATCAAGAATTAAAGAGGCTTCAAATGTTGTAATGACTCCACTTTTTTTGCCTTCTTACATTCAAGACTGATTTCCTTATACTATGTTTCAGAAGCACCATAGATATTTCAGTAAATTTCAAGCCATGTTCTTTAGATGCCATTATAAATTATTTTTTCACTCCAATACTAATTCATTCATGCAGAAATAAAACAGCTAGCCTATGTCACCCTGCATGTGCATCTGCCACATAGAGTGGCAACAACTGATTTTTGTGAGCAAGAAATCTGCAGAGTTGAGGAAAATTATTTATTTTAAACAAACTCACAAAAGATGCTTAAAAACACAGCAAAACTTATTTGCTCAAGACTTCAGGTTTGAACTTAAAAACTTTTAAATTCATGGTATATATTGTGTAGACCAAAACCAGCTCTGTACTTGGATTAAACCTCAAATGTGAACAAATTTATATTAGCTTTACCTGAATATTTAATGTTAGAGCTAGGCCTTGTGTATAAAAGATGGCTATGCACCTGTCTATTCCCAATATTTCTACTTGGTTGTCAGTTTTTAATAATCTTCCAAATTTTATATTTATTTAAACTAGCAAATATCAGTCTGTTAATCTTAAACAATCATAATGATTTCCTGTCATCACAATGATTTGAGACCCAAGAGTCAAAGAACTTGAGGTGCATTTTATGGAGTCATACTTCAGAAAAGATCCTTGTCATTCCTCTCTGTCTTATTTGCTCTTCTGAAAATGTAGGTGTCCAACAGCAAGAGCTGATGGGGGAGAAGAGGGCTGGTGTAGTACATCAAGACAAGGGAAAAAGAAAAGTGATTGGAGATAAAGCACCTGGGTGGCAAGGAAGCATTGCCCTTGATAATCTCAGAAGAGAAAGCAAGGCTGTATCTGAGGTGTTGCATTTAACAAACAGAGCAAAGCCAGGCTGTTGTCCCATGGGTATGGTTAAAAATGGTCTCATGAACTGTTCTAAGACTATACTCCTAACCCCTTTCGGAGGATGATTTGTGTGCAAATGCTCAACTCAATTGAAAGCAAAGATGATCTACTTTTCTTTACTTTAGCAACAGTTTGGTATGAAAGCTTCTCCCTCCCTCCTTTTATCCCTCCCTCTGCCTCCTGTGTGTTCTCCTACAGAATAAGGAAAATCAAAGTATTTGTACAAACGTCTGATGGAATTCTTCAGTCTGATTGCTAAAGTCTCACTGAATAGTCTCTCATATCTTCATCTCTGAGCTGAAGATGACAAAATGACTGGATACTTTCTGGTATGGTCCTGGAGCAGGTTTGCCCTGTGGAGGTTCTGTTTATGGAGATGTTCTGTCCTCACGTTTCTCTGATAACCACTTTAGAAGCTAACTCAAGCCACTTTTCTAGTATCATTTCTGTTGGTATAATAAGATACTCTGGAGAAAAAAAAGTAAAACCAAAGCAACTTAGGAAAGGAAGGAATTTATTTTGCCTTAAAATTACCTGCTCTAATCCGTCACTTTGAGGGAAATGAGATAGGGAATTCAAACAGACATATAACGTTCACAGTCAGGAGTCAAAGAATCAATGCACAGATTCTCACTTGACTTCTTGCTAGTTTCTGCTCAACTCAATTTCTTCTGTCTTATGAAGTTCAGAATCCCTTGCCTATGGAATGATGCTACCCACAGTGAGCTGGGTCTTCCCACTCCAATTAACCTATTTAAGAGAACCCTCCATAGACATACCAATGTATGCAATCCAATGTAGGCAAAACCTTTTTAATTCCAGCACTTGGGAGGCAAAGGGAGATGGATCTCGGAGTTCCAGACCATCCTGTTCTAGGTCTATAGAGATATTTCCAGGACAACCAGGACTACACAGAGAAACTCTGAAAAAGCCAAAAGGACTCTTCCCAGGTGATTGTAGGCTGTATCTACTCAACAATTAAAACCAACATCATCACTATACTGTTCAATTCACTGTCTACCGATACACATTCTTTGTATATACCAAAGGAATTAAATTTTATCAAAAGTCGTACTATAGATTAGACAACAAAGGGTAGAAAATAATGTACAAAATCAATCACAATGAGTGACTCTGTTCTAACCACAGAACAGATAAAAATGCCAACTCTTAACATCTAGCCTTGCAAACTTCATAATGTGGCACAACTAAGATGATTCATGTGAGCACTGTCACAGAAGCCAATACTCATTTGACATATTCAATAGCATTTCTTTAATTTGCTTATGGACACTCAAGTAGGGGAAGTTATAATTCATCTATAGATAAATTTGCAATTGTGGCTATACATTGTCACTATAAAATTTTATCAACACTGTTTCCCATGCCACATTTAAGCAAAGGACACCTACAGACATAGGTTTAGTGACTCATTCAAAAGAAGACAAGGCTCATTGAGTAAGTGATACATCTGTGCTTTACACTAAGACTGCAGAAAATAGAAAGGGCTAATCATTCTTTTATATTTATCAACAGAATTTTATTTTTGCTTATCTTCCTTCCCTAGTTCAAGTATAAATTGTATATTTTCTTATCCTGCGTTTGACAGAGTCCAGCTTTGTTACTGTTTGGGAATAGTGTGTGAATTCCCTATTTATACAGATGTTTATGTCTTGGCAATAGAAAGAGATAGTAGCTGGAGACATTCAGACTTATTTGTTTAAGATAGAATTACCAGTTCTTCCATATGCTTGATTATAAAAATAGATGAAGACAATAAAATGTAAAGGAGTCATTACTTTAAAACTAAAATGGAGTTTTCTAAACATCATTTTACAGTCTCTGATAGTTATTTTCTAATTATAAATGATAAGCTATAATGTGCCATAGCCAGGATCATTCTTCCTTATAAGCACATTTTTATGATTCAAATAATTTGTACATTTGTAAAAAGTACACAGACAGACATAGACACACACTCAACTGCCCTACATTAATCTTTTTTTTCTGATATCACTATTTCACTTTCTAGGTTATTTAACTATAGATAATTTCATATTTTATGGATAGAATTTTGTATAAGTCTTTTTAAAATTCAAATGTTCTAATTTCTTTTTGCTTACAGCCACTTACTTCTATGGGGGGAAAAGTGCTAATAAATTCATCCTGAAGAGCATATCAAAATGCTTAGTAAATTCTATCACGGCTGGTTCAGGCTCAGGTTCAGTTTATGCTGCAAGACTCTTGCATTAGTTGTTCTTGGCTTGGCCTTTACACTGTTACTCTGTTATTTATCCTAGAAGCAAGCCTATTTCAAACTAACGAAAGAACTGTCACAAATTGCTACTGCCACCTATTAGTGGGAGCCTAGAACTGCAAATCCTGCTAATTCCTCTAAGTGGTATCCTAGACATCAGAAAGGGGTAAAGGCCATTTGGGCATCACTTGTTCTCTCTTTTGATACAACTAATAAATAATATTTTTGAAATGAGCCTTAACCCAAGCAC
The DNA here is from genome assembly GCA_004025045.1 of Sigmodon hispidus. Lineage (NCBI taxonomy): Eukaryota > Metazoa > Chordata > Mammalia > Rodentia > Cricetidae > Sigmodon > Sigmodon hispidus. The sequence goes on from PVIH01008783.1 coordinate 25,695, forward strand.
TAAAATCAACACAGTGTTGACAGTTCTGGAGGCTTACATATAACTTGGTGGCTATGGATCATGTGACTTCATGTTTGTTTCATGAAGTTTGGGAAATGTAATTACTTTATTACATAACTTGTCAAGATATAATGTGAAGACTCTGTAAGTGAAAACTGTTAGGTTCTGATCACCCCAGAATTTCTTTTTCATAGTGGTAGCTTTAGAAGACTTACACAAATTTAAGTTGAAATTTTGTTTAAAAAAATCTTGAATTTCAACCTAAAAGACCTTTGAAACCATGATGCATAAATGTTTAAATGAGAAAATCTGGATAAGAAGTTAAACTACAAAACTACTCATTTCTAAAGTTTATAAAAAAATTTTAATATAAGATTTTTAAGTATATATCTGGAAATACACAAAATTTGATGTATAAGACAATCTTATACTCAAACGATGTCTACAGCAACAGTTTAAAATTTGGTTTTGTCAATAGGAATGCATGTCATTCATTTAATTCTATTTAAATTTATCCCTTAATGACTGTGTATTTCTTAAGTATTAGTCTATGTTTAAGTACAATTGATCCCAAATCACACTGTGTCTATTAATTATATTGTGATAATCAAATATCAGAAAAAAAAGAATAATTGACATCACAGACCTTGTCTATTTAGTTGGTTAAATTCCTAGAATACTCCTATTGTTTATGCCTGCAGTGTCTTCAAGTGTCTTTCCCATGATGACATAAGTCGGGAATCACCATGTGAAGTCATTCAGACTATGACAAGTTGTTAGGTTATAGGGCTCTATGAAGTGATTTTACAGTCCTAATGGTTTCCAGTTTCATATAGTCTGGATTGTATATTCTGTCACTGTCACTTCAAAGGTCAACCTGCTTGGCAGCTTTAACAGAAGGGCCACAAATTGGAGAATGTCAGGAGCCTTCATTTGATGTCACCAGAGTTGCATGACAAGATACATCTGTGTCTTACAGCATTTTCACCTTTTATGATTTTGCCAAAACATACATCTTGAGTTGATTTGTCAAAAGTCTACTTCTCAGTCATCCTTAAACTAAAAACTTAGTAATCAAAATAAGATTTGAAAACAAACAAAATTTGGTGAGAGAGGATTGTTTTAAGTAAGAATCATCACAGACTCAGTAACTTGCAATGACAATTTTAGAAAGTTATAAAAAGAATTTATAACTGTGATTCTGAACATTTGTGTGTGCCTCTGTATATTGTGAATGCACAGTTCTAGACATATATTACCTGTGAGGGTAATTAGTGTAAGCTAAATATTATACCATGCTATTATGTATTTAAGAACTCCTTGAAACATTTTAATAGAATTTAGAAGGTCACATCTCACTCTAATGTATATATATACTTATATATAAACACATGCTAATATATAAAATAATCTAATACACTAGTTATCAATCTTTCTAACACTGTGACTCTTTAATACAATTGCTCATGTAATAGAGAAAATTATTTATTGTTGTTGTATAACTATAATTTTTCTAGTTATAAATCATAATATGAGCATCTACTATGCAGGATATCTGAGATGTAAAGCCCAAAGGAGTTAAATCTACAGGTTGAGAACTACTATTCTTTATATTTATATATTATACTTATGATTTTCAATAACATTTAAAAATTTTTTTATTACTAAAATTTAAAGTTTTTCTTACTATTGATTTTTTATTCAACATTAAGTATCAATACCAGATATGAAGGTTTATTTGTAATAATAGTATATTTACAGAAGTATCCAGACACATATGTCATACATTAATATTTTTGGTAAAAGTTTTAACTTCATCACAGAAAGAAGTAAAGCTGTGTGAAGCAACACTTATTTTAAGGCAATCATAATATATAGAACAAAAGATACAGTAACTTTTGAAAATTTTATTTTAAATTTTAATTAGTAAAAATTGACTTCTATTATGGTAAAAATGTATACAAATTTTGGTTTAGTGGGTAATCTCTTAATCCCACAAATTAAACAGCTTGATTCCAGGAAGAAGAGAAATAAGCAGATAAGGAAAAACATTTCAGATGCCTCCCCTTGTACTAAGTGCTGCTCACTAAGTCCTCCCTCTGCAAGAAAGGTTAAGATCATTGGTTTAACCTTTGGATTCACAGGACACTGTCCCCCTGATCCTCTGCATGTGTCTTTGATTCCTTCTGAATCTCAGGCACACTGTGTACTGGGAAAAACCATTACATTGAGTGATGGAACATTTGTTACTTGTGTCAAACTCGCAGATCTTTCTCCCTTCTTCTTATGATTCATACAGGTTTTTATGAAGATTTCATTGTGCCACACATCCCAGATGAAAAACCATATGATTTCTTAGTACTTCATAAGAGAAGTAAAATGTGAAGGAAAAACCAGGGGTTTGAACATTTAACCAGTTCAGTTACTGGCAACATACTCAAGAAAGGCAAAGGCATCTCTCAGTGAATGCTTCTTGAGGATAATTTCTATGTGACGCTGAGATTTACACAGTTCTCACATTTTCTTCCCCACAAGGATTCTAAATCAGGCTGGTTCAGAGGAGAAGCCAGCATACCCCATTTTTCTAATATTATCACTTCTCCAGATGGTTCTGAAAACATCTATTCAGCTCCCTTTTCCTAGAAAGTAGAGGTACCTCATTAGCTATGTAAGCCCACCTACTATACAGTAGCCTTCCTGCTTTATTTCTTCTCTTTTTCCTGTAACATATCAAATCTCTCTCATCTCCTACCAGGCAGGATGACAAGAAGACAGCAAGCACAGTGATTGCCTGACAATTCATCTTGGCATCCTGAGCAACGAGAGAGTTAATGGTGGATCTTTGAAGCCAAGTGACCATGGGAAATTAAGGTTGGCAGGGATTTAACTCTTCATGAGTCATGTCGCAATATTTTTAAGAGCAATGCAGTAGATATTTTAACTGTGTTTGACATCTAATTAAGTAGGCAAAAGAAAAGAAGTAGATTTAAATAAAATCTCTCTTATACTTAGAAACAAAATCTTGAAAATTGATTATTAGGCACATGCTTTGGCAAAGCAAGCCTGTGTGTAAAGACAAAAAGGTAAGGACACACCAATGAAATAACAGGAGAAATCTTGCTGGAAGCCTGCCTACCTCTTTTTACTTGCTGCTGTCCACTTCACAGTTTGTTTTACCAAACTGCCAAGCTCTTGGTCTACAAATAGGATTGTTACAGAGCTGTGGAGGAGTGTTAGATTTAAAGGAAAGCATAAAAATAATGAGGGATGTCATGGCTAAAATGTAAGACTTACAGAGTCTCTCTCTCTCTCTCTCTCTCTCTCTCTCTCTCTCTCTCACACACACACACACACACACACACACACACACACACACATGCACACACAAACACACATATATATGTATAATTCTTGTTAATGTATACAACCCTTCCAGACACATTCAAACATATGTGTATAGCAAAGAGCAGACTTCATCCAATACTACCTATGTAATTTGGATGCACAGACAAGACAGGTGCCTCCTTTCCTATTAAGAATAATTATTGATAAGGAAATGAAATTCTCACAAAGTCAGAAAGTATAATAAATTTTAATTTACTTTACAGATTATTTACCAATTAGAAAAGTGTCTCTAAGGCTACTAGATTCTTAAAAGATAATTCATTGTTTCAAAGTTGCTGATATCAAATTATAGTATACAACCATTAGACATCTTAGAAATGTAAATTTCAGAATCACATTTTCTGAAAAGTAAAGTTGAATGTAAAACTTACAAGGTGTATAAACTTGAATAAAATAAACTATCAATCTAAGAATACCTTGATGGTGTCTTCTCAAAACTACAAATCAAAACTAATAAATATGTAGGTTATTTTGCATAGTATGTACTATTATATAGAAACATAGTAAAGATTCATTCAATAAAGTCTTTAATAGATGTTACATGATTTTTTCATTACTGATATACTAATGTAACTGTTTATCTGCCTTAAATTTATATGTAAGTAGATTCTTAAGAAAATAATATACTAAAAATAATTTTTTCAGTCAAAGCGTTTTATCCTAAGTTGAATCCAAACACATTAATAGGTGTTTAATTTTCTCATGCACCATGTGAGAATTATGCCTCTTTCCTAATTATCTCTCTATTCACACTATAGCATTCAGAAAAGTTGTCTTATATCATGCAAAAATTAGAAGTACATTTTTCTCTGTATCAGTCATGTATAAAAAGAATATGTCTCTAGAAATAGCCAATACTGTTCGTGTACATTGTAAGCTAAATATACAGCAGGGGTGGAAGCGACTGAGAGCCCCACCCCCAATTCAAGAAATCTGAGAATCATAGGAAATCAGCACCTTGGGGAGTTAACCTACAAGAGTTAAAATGATTTAATCTTAAACTCCATTTAATAATACCCCAGTTAGAGAAATACTCTTTGTCACTAAAAGTTTTACACACACACACTTTAGGAATTCTTTTATCATTACTTTATACATCAGTCTTTGAAACCTCTCCAAACAAATACAAAACAAATATTTTCTTTAAAATTATCACCTGGAAACAAACATACACTTGAATCTGTAACAGAAAGTATCATGTGACCTCAAGGGGTTTTCTTTTATAAATTTATACTTCTTAAAAAGAAGTTCATATAACTAGCTGTGTCATTAGAGAAAAAGATCCCTTTAGTTCTCATTTAACTACATATGGAATTAAACAACATTATATTTCAAAGGCTAGTTTTACACCAATTAGAGAATACAGTCTTTTCACCATCATAACACAGTGTGGAAAAACTAGCCTGTTCTCTCCAGTTTATATTCTCTTGGCAGACCATGATCTACTGCTTATGGTAAGCATCTGAGTGTCAGATTTGAACAAACTGAATATTCATGACGACGATTAACCATTTAGTCCCCACAACTATGAGGATACTGTTCACTGTAATGGTTATTATAGGTGAGGCATGATATCTATAAAGAAAGCATCGGGTTTTTTTGCGTTAAAGGTTATTTTAAAACATTTTAATAGAAGTAAAGTGAGAAGAATGAACTGCACATAGCGGGATCAGAAGGTCCTCAAATCAGCATGCACGGAGCAGGCACACAGCTCACTGTGATTAAATGTTCTTTGTTTGCTTTTAAGTTGTCACACATCAAACAGAAGGCATGGATTTTTGTTGTTTAAGGGAAAATGTTTAAATTTTCACAAAAAAAAATTTTGACCGAATGACACAGGTTTCCCAGGTTAAACTGAAGGCTTGATGGTTAGTGTTGGGAGTTCAAGGAAAGAATGGAGAGGGCACCACAAAGCTGGTCAAATAAAAGAAAAAGAAAGCTTTACCTTTGTACGATAATTTCAGTCTTGGCACATTGTTCTTCCCGTTTGCATAGTTTGCTCTCGCTGTAAGTAATACACCCCAGAAAAGACAGGCAATTCCAACGAACCAGCCCATGCTGCAGACGCTGGAGGTCCCTGGGCTGCGGCAGCCTTCCTTCCTGTATTGTGCGGCCAGAGAAGTTCAAACAATCTGGAAACTGGAGGTAACAGGTGATTTAGGTCAGTTTCATTCATAAATGCAGACAATCAAGACCTCATGGCAACACTAACGCCTCTTCTTCAGTAACAGTCACGGAATCACAGAAACTTCAAACCCTCAAAAGAAAAAAAAAAAAAAAAAAAAAAAAAAAAATCGAGCCAGGCTCCGGATAATGAGGCACAACTGTTGTGTAGAAAGAAGAAGAAAAAAAAAATTAACAAGGGCTGCGGCAGTGGCGCTTAAGAAGCAGTTCCTTTTATCTCCGCTCCGCTGATAGCCGGTGGCAGACTCTAATCCTGCTCCCTCTCTCTGCTTCATTCGGCTCGAGGAAGCAGAATGAAAGGGAAACAGAGAAAGAGAGAGAGGAGAGGGGGAGCGAGCCAGCCCTAAGCAGCGCGGACTTTTCCTGTGCACACGCAGGGAAAGATGACACAGGATCCCGCGGACAGGTTTTCCCAACACTCACTAGACGCGCTGACAATGGGAGAAGAGCGAGCTCAACCCACTCCCCTTCCCTCTAGTCACACAACACATGCAAAAAACATCTCACAGAGATTAGAGCCGGGAGCAGAACCCTCCAGCGTGCCTGGGAGAGGCATGGGGTTATAAATTTACCTCCCGAGGCAAACGTTGTTTTATAGCCATTTTGGGGAGCAATTGTGATTTAAAAAAAAAAAAATGATTTGGCTACCTACAGAATTTACAGTCCATGCTCATTATACAGCCCCGCTGAACTTGTGCTTTGCTGTGCTGTGTGTGTGTGTGTGTGTGTGTGTGTGTGTGTGTGTGTGTGTGTGTGTGTGTATCTCCTCGGTGTAACTTTAACCACGGAAGGTTTTAAAGCCTCCTTAGAGATTATTCCCGCCTCCACACAGCCCCCCTTGGGTTCAGCCACCCCTTTCCCCTGCCCTACAACAAGTGTAGTGAAGAAATTCCTTGGAAAGCCTATATAAACGATCAGTTCAAGACAAATATAGGTCCACTGAGAATTATAAATTAAAACAGGGGATTCGCCAAAGGATACTCCAAATTTAAAAGTGCTGGTGGTTTTGCAGCTCCTAGAAGGCAGTGGCTGACTTGCTATGCACCATCTCTCATTAATTAGATCCACTTCCCTAGTGCTGGTTTCAAGGGCAGAGGAAGATGGCAAAGTTCACAAAAGTCCCTGCTGAGTGTCAAGGACCAAAATTAAAAGAAAAGTGTGTTCCTGTTTCTCCATGAGCTGGTGAGGGGTAATGCAGCGTGGGACACAATCATGTATTCAGAGCCCTGCTGAACATCATTAATTCACTTGCCATATAGGCATGCAGTCTGTGGGGTCTAAATTTTCTCTTTTATTTTTCTTTCTAGATTTCTGAAATCTAATGATATTATAGGATTCTGGTAATACTTGTATAAAAGCTCTAAAGAGGCATCCTCTGTATTTTCTGTAACCTTTTCTGTTCTCTTTCTACCACTGCCTCTAAACACTTAAATTCCAGAAGAGAATTCCTGCCTGAATATCTGAACAATGCTCCTGGGCAGAAAAGAGAGGGCTAGCCTCACACTCAGAAACACAAACACTATTGAAAGTGCTCATAAAAGTTCTCTAAGCATTGCCATGATAACACTCTTACTGTCTGTAGACAACATTCTTCCCCTGCCCTCTGTGTGAAAGTAGATTCAGGGGGAGGATTTAAGGGGGCAGGAGAGAATTTACTCCACTAGATTGATTTGTCAAACAGATTTTATTGTATTTGTCAGTTCCTGAAAGCCCATTGATCAGTTAGCATTGTTAAGAATATAAACTCCAAAATCATGTTGATTTTAGTGATCCCACCCTTGTTATCCTGAGTACTCTTCACGCTTTAGTCGGAGGATTAAGGCTACAAATGACAAGAGGTTTTCTGTCTGCCTCTATAGACACTCATCCTGCAAAGGAATTCAGGGCACTTTGGGATTATCTAGAGGATTCCAATAGTGAATTATCCCATCCAAACACCACTGTTATTACTTGAAAGCATTTCACCTTTCTACTTAAAAGTATTTTTTAATGCATTAAGATATTTCTAACATTTCTTGTGTAAAGCAGGAGGGTAAGTTCATCTTTGTCAATGTAGAACAGGATAAATTAAAGTGTATCCACTATGCTTGCAAAAACTTGACAATGTTTGTTTCATGAATAGTAAGATTCAATGAAAAAAAAAAAAAAAGTCAGACTGATTCCAAAGGAAGAACATTTCATCTAGAATTTGTACAACAAAATGGGAAGCATTGCAGAATTGTACAGAACTAATAATTTACACTAAAGCTGATGTCTAGAACTTGATACACAAATAAGTTCATAGTTACAAATACCCCTATTCTTAGAACTTGGATGCACTTAACTTCGGAAAACATATATCCTTTGGGTCTTAGATTTCTGCACTCATCTCACCTTACTATGGTAAGATGAACTACAGTTGTCTTCATTTGGATTTTATATATTTCCCTCCTCCTGAGAGGTAATTACATGTAAGCAGGATAGGGGTTTACCTGCAGAGAAGTTTGTCAAACCAGAAGGACCTGCACCTGTGACACTGGAGATTTGCTTCACTCCTCCAACAGAATTTTAGGCCTAAGGCATGACTTGATTGAACCTGCTGCATATGCCACCAAAATCCTGATTTTTATGGATTTACTACTGCATCTTAAAGTAAGGACTATATTGTTCTTTTATTATTGAATCTTAAGTATGATAAAATACTTTGCATTTTACACAAAAGCAGTCGATTTTCACTTGCCCTCTACCTACGGCCTATGTCTTGTACTACAATTAATTCTATTTGCAGCTGGTTTCCTAAAACTTCTAACATTACAGGTTTTCAAAAGTAAGCGCTGCCACCTGTTAACTTGATCACATGCTTCCCTTGATGACATTACTGTGCTTATTTTGCCAAATAACTCAGTAGCTTTTTGCCTCACCTCATCCCATATTGAGAAAGATTATGAAGAATGACAGTTTTCTGGGTGTTGTACTTAATTTTCCAGAGAAACAGTACTCTCAACTTCACAACAAGTGAGGTAACTTTTATTTTTTTCATTAAAGACTCAGGTAACCTTGTTAAAATATATCCTTTGTGGAGAGATGTTTTTCTTAAGTAAAACTAATGTGTCTATTTTGAACAGGCCAGTTCAACATGGATAAAATAATTTGATGTTAGAATGAACTTGACTGAGAGGGTCAATTTAGAGTCTTGTTTCTCCAGAATTACTACAACTTTCT
>PVIH01008783.1:34584-87971 GCA_004025045.1 Sigmodon hispidus
CCCCCCCCCCCCCCCGCCTCTCTCTCTCTGAGAATCTTGTGTTCACCAAAGTTATAGGAAATGCCAGAGCTAAACACTACCTTCTTCATTATCATGTTGAAATTTATTTTTAATGAATTTTTTTCAGAACTTTAGATTACAATTTTTTTTAAAGACTATTGTGTTGGTGAAAAAAATGCTTTAGAAGATCAAAAGACATCCTATTAGTTGGGTTGTTTTCCAAACTAAATATTTAATATATTGGGTTCTGTTTAAAAATGCTCATTACTGAAGAATTACTATAGTCATGGATGGAAACCCAGGGTGGCAGGTTAAAAGCAGTGTCTCAGAAATTAAGTTACACTTTGCATAATCTGACCCTTATGAGTGCTTTTAGCATAAGCACTATGCGGAAGCATGACTTGAGAAAAGGAATTGGTAAAATAGAAAGGGAATTCAGCTCTGCAGAGGCATTAACTCCTCGATCCCTCCCCTCTAATGCCCTGGGAATACAGATGCAAGAGAATCAGCTTGTCTTTGCTCTGTTTTTGAATTTGTGACATGTTGAAAATGTACTAATTTTGCAAGTGAACTGAATTAATAAATAGAAAATCAGTGCAGAAGGAGATGAGAAACTGACCGAAGCATTACATTAATTGTTACTGTAGATTTTATATATATATATAAAACACAGATGACTAAAGCTGTCAGAAATCACAGGGGACATGTGCACTGGTGACCACCTCTCTCAGTGATAGTTTGTTTAGTGGAGCAGCAGGTGCGTTTGGTTAGATTAGTTACTATGTTTGAGTGGGGGAAAGAAGGGATGGCTAGAAAAATAAGCTGAAGTTAAGATTTATGTCAAAATTGCCCAAGCTGTCTAAACCTAGTCTTAAAAAAAGGTTTTGATTGCTTGTTCTGTTTTTGAAATTATTTTAGAACACTTTTTATTTCCATAGTCTCATTTATTTTATCATCCTAATTCACATTAGCATTTGAAAACTATTTAAAAATGGCATTTCTTTTAACCCTTTCAATGCCTGGAACTTGTTCTCCCTCTTGCTTCTGTTAAATGAACAGTGCTTCCTAATACGAGCAGTTAAAGGCAACCAGACCCTCAAATACCTGTTGGTGGTTCTACTAACAGTCTCCACCTAAACTGAAAGGGAACAAGAGAGTTTTCAAGTGAGACAAAAATCCCATTGTTAACAGTGATTAGCAGAGTTCCTGCAGTGAGCTGGAAGAGAGATGGCATCTGCAGAATCTAAATGACAAGAGCAGGTTGGCTCCCAGAATTTCAGGATAGGAAGTTATTAGCTATTTGCTTCCAGTAGAGACACATCACACATGTGCTCACCGAATAAATAACTACACATATACATATACAAAGTGTAGAAGCTGGCGATTCTGCACAGAGGATGATTTTACATCTGAGCCATGCAAAAGAGATGCAAAGAGTTTCTCTCTTAAGCTCTAAACAAAGTGTCACACCTCAAATGTGAGCCTGCTACAATCTTTCTTCAGGGGAGAAGGTCTATCTATCTATCTATCTATCTATCTATCTTTATTTATTTGTAGTTTGAAATTGGTAAGGACAGGAAACAGAAACTTCTAAACCGATTCAAGATTAAAAACTCCACAGAAGACAGAGTTTGTTACAATGACAAAATCACTTGTTTGTTGACAGTGATTCCAAAACTGTCATGCAGATGAGTTGCCAGGGTCACAAAATCCCCAAATAACAATAGGCTATAGATGCCTGTCCTTTCCAGTTATGTATTGTCTCCATTGTAAAACGCCATCTCACTTGACCCAGGCTTCTCCTCACTATTATTATTATTATTATTAATGCTATGGGGCAGAGTTATATCCGGGCTTCTGTCACTACCTTGCCAGTTTATGAGAGAGAATAGAAAATACCTTGTTTACTAGTTACAGTGTTCTTAATTATTCACGAGGATTTGTGAAAAAACTCATTTTCCTATTTTCTTTCATGGGTATCCATAAAATTAAGCCCTGAAATTTGGAGAATATCCTCCTAAGTGAGATCTCACAAATCCAGAAAGATAAACAGGGGATGTACTCGCTCATTGGTAGATTTTAAACAAACAAACAAAAAAAAACCTAAGCATGTCCAAGCTGTAAACCACAAGCAGTGAACAGCTTGGAATCTGAAGCACCTTGGACTGGCACCTTGGAGCCCATTCCCTCCAGAGAAACACCTGACCCAGTCTTGATGTTGGGATGAGGAAAGTTGATCTGCCTGGAGTGGATGCTGCACTAAGCCACCTTGGGACCTTGGGACCAACCTCCTGCCCTTGCTGGAGAGGAGATAAAGTGATGGGCAGAAGAGTGAGTGATGGGGAGGGGTGGGAGGGGAAAGGGAGTCTGAACAAAAAAAAAAGAAGAAAACTATGACATTTTTTCATAATAAAAACAAACAAACAAAATCAATTGCCATGACTTCATTTTCTGTCCCGTGCTGTATCTGAGGGAGAAGCTGCATCCATTGTAGAGCTTTTTATCTCTGTGACAGATTCTCGGAGAAAGGGCTTGATCTGGGGACTCAGAGGAAGCTGTGATTGTTTTCTCTTAAAATTTAGAGGTGATTTAAGAGACTTAAGGAGCTTAAAAAATAGCAATTTCTAACTGAATATCATAACTCTCTATTGAGACAAAAACAATGTCTACAATACACAATTGTTCTCTCATACAGTTTTTAATTGTATCATTTCAACTAAAGTTTTGCTGGTGCACTAATACAACATGGCAAACAATGGCGTAAGGCAAACACTGGTTTATCTGTGTACTTAGGACTTGTCAACTGCAGCCCTTCTCAGTCCCTTTAAGATCCTCCCTCTCTGCCCACCTACCCACCTAATTCCAGTCCTTCTTTCTCTCAGTCACTTTCAAAAACAAACAAAACAGAAAAAAAGTCAACAAAGTAAAAGCCTAAGAAACACACAAACACATAATCAGAAACCATAATATACAAGCAAAGGATTGGTCAGAAAAAAATATCTAAACAAAGTAATAAGAGAAAGACAAAAAAATTGCAAAATACACTCTAATTCATTTTCTGTTGACCATCTACTACTGGGCATAGAGCCTACCCCAGAGTGTAGTTTATATACCCAAAGAAGTTTTCAGGGAGAAAACTCATTTTTTCTTTGCAAGCAGTCATCAATTAGAGGTAGCTTCTGAGGTAGTGGCGAGGCCTTCCCCTTTCTGCACTGAAACGCCATCTGACTTGAACCTGTATAGGCCCTGAGAATGCTTGCACAGTGTCTGTGAGTTCATATCTGAGTCAGTCCTATTGTGCCTGTAAGTCCTTAATGTCACCCATTCTCTCTGGGTGTTAATATTTTCACATCCTCCTTCTGAATAGCTCCTCAAATTCCAAGGGGAGGAATCTGATGAAGACATCTTATCTAAGATTTAATGTTCCAATGTTTCTGCACATTGAAATGGTAGGCATAATTCTATTCTAATTGTCTAAACTTCCATAAGTGAGGCATTAGAAATTTTTTTATAGATTTGTACAACATGTTGGCTACAGCAAACAACATATTGCAGTTTGAAAGCTGTTTGGATAATGGATTAAAAAATAATCTCACCACAAAAAAATAATAATTCAGAAGGAAGATACATAATTAGTTACATTTTTGTCATTTCATAGTCTATCATGATTTTGAACATTACAAGGCAATACTGAACACAGTTAACTTTGTCAAAAATTAAGATGAGATAGTTGAAAGAATCTGTTATTTTGTGATGTCACATTGACTTTTACATTAATGCCTGCAATTTCAATGATACCAAGAAACCCACTTCAATCCAAGTAAAAAAATTAGAGCAATATTTGCAAAACTGAATGAATCAATCTAAATGTGGTAGCCTGATTCTTGGTCCTACAGTGTGATTATCTAAGTTCTTGCAACAATGTATACTTTCATATACACTTCTTCATCCTTACTCCCAGTAACAATTAGAAACAATTTGTTAGTTCCATTTTCGCACAGTCTCTTTGGTAATTATCCATTCACTCAATAGAGGGTCTTACTCTCCTATTGTACTTAAGGCTCAGTCATGGAATGGAACTCATACACAACACTATTTGGGTGACCAAGAACCAGAGACTAGATAGCCAAGAAATATCTGGAGTAAACCAAATACTACTGGTCAAAAAAGAAAAAGTATAAAAATGTCTCGTGATGATATTCTGATATACTCAAAGGTCAGTTCCTTATTCAGTCATCATCAGAGAGGCTTCCTCTTGCACCAGATAAGAACAGATGCAGAGAGCTGCAGTCAGACATTACACAGAGAGACTTGGAACACATTACACTACATGACAGTTGATAAAGTCTGAAGTTCAATCTCCAGTACCAGATAAGCTAGTAGAACTGGGTATGGTAGACATGCCTATTATTCCAGAACTTAGGAAGTGGATCCAGAAGTACAAGATCATCTTTGGCTATATAGAAAGTGCCAGGTCATCCTGAAAGGGCCATATGAGATCTTTTTTTCTTTTCAAAAACTAGGAAATTTAAGAATGATGTTTATATAACTTTCTAAAAAGGAACTACTACAAATAGTAAAAACATGTCTTGAAATACAGGTTTAAATCAGAGGGTCACAATTTCCAACAAAATAATATAAATTTAAATTTTCTTAGAAATTTTCTTAATCTCTTTCTTCCATCATGGTTGTCAAATGAGATAAGGACAACCATGAAGCTAGCATCTCTACATAGTTTCCTCTTGCAGACAAGGTGCAGTGTGACTACACTCATAGCCTGTGAACATGGGGTAGGATATCATATGGAGATTGGAAAGAAGCATGTTTCTGAAATAGCCTTTTATAGAACAATTTTTGAGAATTACTGCAGTGGGAACTACAGAGTTTATTGAAATGAAAAAAGATTTTGGCTGCTATTAATTTTATGGTCTGAGACATGTTCATTGCTTGTTGCATTTTAGAGTTTTAAATGCAAAAGAATTTGCATATCATGTACAATCTGCTTGACCATAAAAGATAAGATGATGTAACTTAAATAGTCCAGAGGAGAAGTGAGCACAGAAACCAAGACTAGACAAGCAAGTATGGAGCTGTCTTTGCTAACCAGCCTTGCAACTGCAAGCAGCTCAATTTAAAGGAGAATGACATTTTACTACTTAAAAAATTGCTGGTGCTTCACTTGGCCAGATATGGATAAGAGATTCATCACTTTGCACAACTTGTGCAGTACAGGAGAGAAGGCCATTTCTTTTGGTAAGTCAAGCCTTAAACCACCAGAAGACCTATTAACGACCATCATCAGTGTGTGAGTGGGCCTTAATAACCTAGGTTACAAGCCTCATGAGTTAGTATTATTTATGTTTCAGGGGAAATTATTTTCCCAGATAAGCACCATACTTAACTTTAGGAAGCAGAGGGGTTAGGGTCAATGGGTGAAACACCTGTACAATTATTAAGGGATATCTCCTGCTACTATTTATATTTTATGTCAATACATCTCATAGGTCAATAGCTCTCTTTAACTGTTCAGCATGTTTTGTTTCATGCTGTTTCAGAACTCTAGGGAACACTGATTGGCTGCTAAATAAGTCCATTTTCTACCCACATGGAATGTGGACTGCAATAGCTCCAACAGGAACCCTTCGACTTTCCATTCAGTATTTCGGTTAAACACATGGCAAGAATATATGACAATGCTTCACATTATGTTATCAGTTTATCACAAAGTGTTACTTTAAATCACAGGATGAGTATTACAGATTTCACAGACTTATGGAGTAATCTATGGTGACTTTTAATTTTTTCTTAACAAAGTGAAACAAAGTATGAATATATATTTGTTGCCTTCTGAATAAAATTATAGTTTTTGGGCCTAACAGCAATGCATAACAAGGCTTTCTATGCCTGTTTAAAATCACAGTGTTCTGAATGTGAATTTGGTGAAAGTGAAAAGCTGATTCATCTTCCTCTAGGTTGAGTTTGTGAGAAAGCGTCTCAAATGTCACTAATTATTTTATAGGAATAATCATGTTGAAGCTTTAAACAAGCAAAAGCTTTAGTATACTTTAGGGCCGGCATGCCAGAATGAAAATAAAAACCTTTCTGCTAAAGTAGAGCTGATTGAGTTACATTTAACAGGATGCAGGACATGGCGCTTGAGCTATCTAATGGAGGTGGGCTGTTTGCCACCCCAGAAGCAAGATCAAGTTTCCTCTGCCCCGTGCAATTTCAGAAAGCTTTCACAAAAATTGTATGATTGACACTATGGCACTCTTCCCATTATGATTTATTTGAATGTTAATATCACCATGATAAATGTACACTGTCAAAGAATTAGAAAAGAAAGTTAAATAAGCCAACCTTCACTTGGGTGAGACTTAAAAATCTTAGTTTATACTATAGAAGTTAAGATGGCCTTTTATTTACACTAACAGTTTTTCTCTGATTGCTGTTGAGTCTTTATTTTCTGTTTTCATTAAATGAGTTTGAAATACATTCTACAGATCTTTCTTGTTCACATGTAAAACTGAGTAGCTGGATGCAATCAAATGAAGTCATAAGATATATTTACCAAAGTAAAACTTAGTACATATGCCATGCCTCACTGTTATCTTGCCACAATTTAGCTATTCCTCTTTTTTGATGTATTTTTGAATAATCACAGAACTATGTGCCTTGACTGTAGGCACTCAGCTATGATTCCTCACTGTAAGGTAAACCTCTCTACAAATATGCTTTGTTTTGGGGGCACGTATAGAGGCACTTACTATTCCAGTAAGCCTGATTTCAGAAGTCGTTTTTTCCTAATATCACAGTTATAAGTAAAGATCTCCTTCAGTGCTGAGGCTCACATGAGCTGCTTCCTGTGGTTCCCTTGTGCCAATCCTCTCACACAATGGACTTCAATAAATTTAAATCAATGACTTTCCAACTCTTGTTTCTGAGCAATGTAGCATTGGCAGTAAGAGAAGATGCTGACTAGCAACTTTGTTATATTCAGATGAGCAGGGAAGAAAAAGAATTTGTCTTCAAAAGATTCCTATCTTTTCTGTCAAAACTTTGTTCAAAGTATTTGAGAAGCTCCGAGGTTTATAAAGGTAGATCTGGAGTACACAGTATAGAATTTTGAAAACTGATCATTATTCACTTTTAAAGAATGGTTAAAAGTGTGCTTATTAAAATGGTTAGACTAAAGAAGTTCTGATGTGTGAAAGTCTTTCTATATGCTATGAATATCATTCCTTAGATAAAGGAACTGTTTTGACCATGGCAGGTGCTGTAGTAGTAGACGGGGAAATTGGAGGACAGGTAGAAGAAGGAGGGTGGAGTCAGACAGGAAAGACCCAAACGCTCATGAAGCAAGATGTAATGAAATAGGTAAGCCATGGCCATGTGGTAGGACAGATTAATGGAAATGGGTTGAATTAAGATAAAAGAGCTAGTTAGCAATGCACTTGAGCCATAGGCCAAGCATGATGAAATTAATATGAGTGTCTGAGTCATTTTGTTGGGGGGGAGGTGGAAAGCAGCTGCAGGCAGGGTCTGGACCTCTGGCCTGATGGGGCCAGAAACCTCATACTACAAAGTTCCATTGTTTTATTTTGTGATGCACAAAAAAAGTGTGTAGTAGGTATTGAAATGTCCTTAAATAATATAATTTCATTGGGTATAGTTATGAAATAAACGGGTTTTGCTTTGCCCAGTTCTCAGAACCATAAGCTAAAATTCACATACTATAAAATTTAAGAGGTAAGTTCTCCTCCTGTTTAAGTAGATGTGAAAAAAATGTGTTTCCCTTCTCCTAAGAGGTTACTAAGGATGTTAATATAATAGATAATTTTCCTCTGAACTACTGTGCAATAAAGGACTATTGCTAGGAGAGTCTGAGCATGTATATAAGCTGAGGACCTCAAAACTATGACACAGTGAAGAGAATGAGGTTATTTCAATGTTTTTCTTATCAAATATATGCATATATATGGCACACATACCTGTATACACATGAATGGTATTTATACAGGAATATAGGCTCTGTGTTTGTGGGCTTCTCTGTTGTTAAAATTGACACAAGGCCTTAATGTGATAGAATCTGGATACTGTGACATATGTCCCTCAGTAAGATTGCTCCTCATTACCCAAATAAGGATGCCCCTCTTTCCTCCAGTGAGGATGCTCCTCCTTCCTCCAGTGAGGATGCTCCTCCTCGATATTTTCTAATAGACACAAATTGGGTAACAAATCTTCAAATGTAAGAGCCTTTGAAAAAAATTTGTCACTCAAACCTCCATAATTTCCATGCAATGCATATACTTTTAAAGTCATTCATGAAATCATATGAATATACATGTGTACATTAAATGTAAGTCAAAAGCAGCTGTTTAGCTTTTGTAGCAGTGGTATGCTAAAATTGTAGGAATTCTGAGGTAAATGATCACCCTATCCAACATTCAGGATTTTCCTTAAAAGGCAGAGGCAGGTTAACCTTGTCAGTTAGATGAATATAGAAACTTCTTCTCAATGACATTTAGCATAAACTTTAAAACATATTGTCTTTCTTTAAAAGTGTTTAGTTAAGGTAAGACATTTTCTAGTTGTATGTCATAAAAAAAGATGCCTGTGTGACTTTTGGCATTTGAAATGTCAATGAAGCACTGGGTCTTAGCCCATCTCCTTACTTGAAGAATTATTCTGATTTCAGACTTAAAAAAAAAGTACTTATGGCTATTTTCAGAAATAAGGTTCTGGGGAAAAAGAAAACTCCTCGTAGATTTCTGAGAACTTAATCATAAATATCTATAAAGGTAAACACTGTCACCTAACTTTTATTACAAAATAAATGAACACCATGTATATTAATAATACATGGGAAAATAACATTAAGCTTCTAAGAACTATTGATTTTTGTAGCTAAGAGGCTTAATCCAAGTTTAACTACTATTAGAATTGCTTCTTTGTAAATAATGAATAATATTTGCATCTTAATATTGTCCTCCTGGTTATTTAATTTCATAAATACTAAAGATGTAGTTATTTCTCTCCTTTTTATTTTGGTACACATTCCTTGAGGAATTTGAATTAAAATAGGAAAACCAGAAAGAACATGCTATTGAAACTTCTTAGTGATTTTTCTTTTTTGGCAATAAGCCATCTGTTGCATGAATTCTGGTTGTAATGAAAGAAACTCAGGTTGAAATATCAAAGAGAGAAACACCACAGTCACCTAGCTATCTTCCTGCATCCTCACCCTCACTCCTGGTCACTTCTAATTCCAGATGTTTTCCTAAACCTGCCTTAAATACCTTCTTCTCCCAGCTGTATCCCGTTCAGGTTAAAATTAAAGGTGTGAGCTACTGTATTTTGTAGTCAGCCTTGAACTCACAGAAACACAGAGAGATCTCTGTCTCTGGAGTTATGGTATTAAAGGTGAAGGTCACCACTCCTGGCTTTCCCCATGCTGGGATTAAATGTGAGTGCCATTGAAGCCTAGCTGTTTGGCCTTGCACTAACAGAGATTCTCTGGATTCCCGTGCAGTGTGAGTTGCCACTGCTCTGTTATCCCTGGAACTCCCAGAGCTACCTACCTACCTCTGCCTAGTTTGAATGTGAGTTCATCCAGGTTTTATGAAATATGTAACATGTCACCACAGTGGTCTACACTCCCTATTGTCTAGTAGAAATAACAGCAGAGCTTATTTAATTATTTCATGTTTTGGAATGTGCATGTTCATATGTATTTGTATGTGTTTAGGCTCATAATTTAAAGGACAGATTCCATTATTAAACATAGATGAAACTCAGGACAGTGTGTTGGGGGAAACCCAATCTCAATTCTACTTCCAGCTTTGGCATTAATCAGATATAGTGTTGTGCAGTGAATTTCTCATGGCTTCAATATTCTATACAATAAATTAATTGAAGAAAACAAACCCAGTCCTGTTTTGTTCTAATATCAACAATACCTTATTCTAACATATACTTACTTTTCATAATATGAAATGCTATCTTATTTTTAGGAATATTTAATTATTTTGATTAGGGCTAGAATTTAATAAATGAAGTTCCTCATGTAAAGTTATAATTTCAGTTTGGAAATAAGACACACAGGCTGTTTTTATAAAATATTGCCATTTGATCAGTATTGTTTGCTACCTTTGATGTCAAAATATGAATAAAAATATTTATGATACATCTTAGAAACTAGAATCTGAAATAATATCTTAGGACAAACTTCACTTATATAATTATGATGCTTTCTTTAGTATGGTACAAAATAATCAGAGGTATTTGGAGAATATTTACTATTCACATTTTAGGAAAATATGTGAAATGTTTCTTCCATGATACTTAATAGATTATGAGCACATTCAGTTTATATTATTCTCTTGACCTTATTAAGATATATACTGGTAGAAGATAACATTGGGAAAAGTAACTCACTTCAGTAAATGCTTAATGCAGTCAAACTCGTGATCATTTTTATATGCTGAACTAGTTAATGTAGGAAAAATAATTTAATGAGATGGTATTTCTGCTCCTCAGGAGAGCCTAAATTAAGAAAATAAGGAGTACAATGAGAAATACAAATAGAACATACACATCTCCTGTTCAGGTAACACAAGCAGCAACAGTTTAGCTAAACTGTGGTTTTACAAGGGGCTTCCTGTGGGAGACAGAACTGTTGCTTAAATTGTTCTTAGGAACAGGTGAAGAAAGATGAGGGGGTCACACCAGGACTTCAGCCAATGCACAAAGCCACGAAATAAGACAGCATGTGTGACTGCAGGAAATGGGAGTAATTTCGCCAGTAAAAGGATGTAAATTGCAAAGAGAGAAAAGAGAAATCAGCAGGGTCCAAATCAAAAGGCATCTCTGCAGTCACGCTTGTAATCCTGATGTGGGTGATGAAATGCCACAGAGGACAGACAGGAGGAGACCATCATAAAAGATCTGCTTGGTAGAGGAATGAGTCCTATTTCAGAAGAGGGTGTATTCAATGGGAACAACTCTGAAGGGAGGCAGGACAAGTAGGCTTATTTAAATGATCTATACAAGGAGGAAATGAGGCCTGAAATCATGGCAGTAGCATCCCAAGAGAAGAGCATGAAAATCAGGGAAGCATAAGGAGCTCAAATGTACTGGTCTTGGGGAAATGGGAATAAGGAAGAAGGATAAATGAATAAAAAAGTGATTTTTTTCTTATATTTTTACCCATGATATGGCAAGATGGCAGAGCCATTAGCCATTAACACCAGCCCATGAGCAGATATGGCTGGGGTATCAAAGGGAGTACAATTGTTTGTTTAGGGTAGAATACCAGGGAATATTTTAGATACACAGAGGCAGTCAAGAAAATTAATTTAAAGCTCAAATGCCAGAGGCAAAAATAGGAATGTATGTGGGAGTTAAGGCTAAGATAGAGAAAGTAGGCTAAGAACAGAACTATGGAATAAAGTAAACCACAGGCAGAGGAGAAAAGCAAACCAGGAAGATAAAGTGAAGCAGATAAAGAGTGAAGGAGACAATGTCAGGACTGTCCAGGGAGGATCATTTGAAGTCAGTCAAGGAGGGGGCAGATTCTGGCACTGACAGCCCTGTGGGGCTTGGTGCACGAGGATGAACAGCACCAATGTATGAAGAAGGAAGTCCATGTTGGTTACGGTCTTGAAAGAGCTGTAGGTTGGAAGTTGACAGCATGCTGCAAGCAATTACTTTGCCATTAGCCAATTTTGCCTACTCCTTTTTCTCTCTTCTTAAGTATTAAAGGCAGGTGGGACCTAAAATTTATTTTTCATCATAGAAATTTCACCACGAAATTTGAAGCATGTGCCCTGAGTGATATTACTTACAACACACAAGGGTTCACATCTATTGTGGCAGCATCAAACCAATTAATTCTTCTGTTTCCACATGATTGAATCTGTTTCTCCATTCCACCCTCCCAAGTGTCTCCAAGGCTCCGAACACAAATTGATTCTCTGATCACAGTGTAATATTATGCCCTTAGCTTTTCTTGCAGGCTGGTATAACAAATGATCGGGTGAGGAATAGCCTTACAATGTCTGCAAAGCCACTATTCATTATGGGAGTGAACATCTCAAATAATGATACACATGATAAATCCTCTTCCAGAATTTAGTGCCAGGAAAGATTTTTCCTAATGAAGAGCTGATATACTCCACTTTATCAGTTAATGGAAACGGATTTCCTTTTTAACCTTGGCAGTGGGGAAATTTCAAATGAAATCTAATGCTTATGTGTGGAAACTCCCTTCTATTTTCTACCTGGCAGCTGTACATTCTACTTTCCCTTCTTTTGTTGGTTTTCTCATTTTGTAATATTTTACTTGGATGTCTGTGTCCAAGTGCACATGTGTTTGCCTGAGCAGTCATCAATTCTATTACAAATACAAACTGAAATTAAGTCATAAGAAATAGGAGCAATGAAACATTTGACCAGAGTCTGACTTGACTTTCTACTTATTACTTTCAAATGAGCTATCTTTTCCCTTCTGTATGTTTCAGAATGTACTGTTTGAAATGTGTCTCTATGGAATTATATTAAATATAAATGTCTCTATATTTGGATTTTCTTATCAGTAATATTCTTCTTTCTCCCTAAATACAATTTAAGAAAAAGGATACCATAAAAGCCTTCTTGAAATATTGTATATTCGCTCACTGTGTTCTTTGAATTTTTAATTATATAATTGTAATACTGGTAGCAATTAATATAAATATGAGTGGTGATTTTTTTTTCAGAATTTTTAGCTGCATTTAGAAGCACTTAAGTTTGTAATCTAATTCAAGCAGTTCCTCAGACATTCACTCTTAATAACATACTTGGTATATGTGGCACCTCTAATGCCTCACATTCCTTAAAAGGAATTTCTGAAGGGCAGTGCCAAGAGTAGATGATGTGAACAAAGTGACACATACTGTATTCAAGGGATGGAGAGTTTATGTCTGACTACAGACATAAAAATACTCATAATGACTGGGTATATGAACTAACAAAACCGACCTCTCTATGCAGAGAATCCCAAGGTATTCTTAGACAAACTCCTTTCAATTTTCTAGGACTGATCTCATACCACCTCTTTTTAAATCTTGCCCCATTCAAAGCCATTATCTGGACTCCTGATACGTTGTCTTAAGGACTATACTGAATCTAAAGTGCAATTCCATCTTTGCATTTTGAACATAAAATGTATTACATTAATATGCATTCTTGAAATTTGAGCCGTATGAATAGATGGGTGGAAGAATAGGGAAGTGACCTGTGTAAAAACTGAAGACGGTAGAGATAATGGAGCCTCATTCTCAATTTCAGATATTTTACTTTCTGAGTTATTAATATAATTATGAAGTTGGCAATATCAATTTACTCTTGACATGAGGTAATATGAAAAAGATTAACAGCAAGAACACAAAAAGTTATTGAATAAAAGTGACTCTTATGAACTCAGTTTTAAATTGTCAGATTTCCCTGAAGTGATGGGTCAATTGCCTCTAAAAGAGTAAGTATGGCTTATTTCTGCATCCACTCCTGGCAGATCCACTTTCCTCACCCCAACATTGAGAGTGAGTCAGGTATTCCTCTAAAGGGAGTGGGATCCAAGGTGCTGGTCCAAGATATTTCAGATCCCATGATGTTCAGTGATTGTGGTTTGCAGCTTGGACATGCTTTGCTTTTTGCTTTTTTAGTTTGAGTCCATTAATGAGTGAGTACATCACCTGCTTATCTTTCTGAGTTTGTGATACCTCGCTCAAAAGGATATTCTCCAAATCCAGCCATTTGCCTGCAAATTTTAGGATATCATTTTTTTCTTACTGCTGAGTAGTACTCCATTGTGTAGATGTACCACAGTTTGTTAATCCATTCCTCAGTTGACCTCCTGCCCTTGCTGGAGAGGAGATAAAGAGATGTGGAGAATAGAGAGTGACTGGAAGGGGCGGGAGGGGGAAGGGAGCTTGAACAAGGATAGATAGAACTTCCTCCAAGATGAGTGGAGATGATGCATAATTCAGTTTGTCCTTTGTGTGTGGAAAGTTAGTATCTAGTTATTCCAATTTTCCAAGCATGGTAAACTATAATTTTAATAACTGCACTTGAAAGAACAATAGTCTTGATTTTATTATATAATTAAATTATTACAAATAAAAATTTTTGATTGGCATCATATTGTTTTACTATGTAGAGCAATATATTCAGTTGAGTTGTGATAATATAGAAAGCATACTTAAAAGTATAATGTATATGATTATTTTAATTGTCTATGCCTCAATTTGTTATTATGGACATAACTGTGCATTTGTCTTCCTGCCTAACATGACTCAGAAGCAAGGCTACTACACAATATTTTTCTTGTTATTTATATATATATATATATATATATATATGTTACAAAGAACAAAACTCCACCCTCCACATTGCAATCAGTTTGGAATAATAGTGGTGGATATGCACTTCATGTTAATTTGGTCAGAACAGCAGCAGTACGAATACTAAATTATTCATCATGTTCACAAACTGTCAGATAGAGCAAATAGCCAACTATTCAAAATAACTGCAGAAATATTGGCACAGCTGTAATGTACATTCTCTGTGTGTTCCATGTCCTTTTAAATCAGTGCACAGTACAGAAAGGAAAGACTCTCTTGGGTTGACTCAGATGGGAATTTAGAGCTCATTCACAAATATATTGAGAGAAAACTAATTAATTCAATTTATAGTATAATATCTTCTTCAATGAATTAAAAATATCAAAATATTTCCAGATTAGGAGAAATTAATAGTAAACCTGAGCCCTCAAATATATGTGGATGAATCACTGAGACGTTCTGTTTTTTCTATGATTAAGAAGGAACTATGCTGCTATTATTAGTTTACAGCGTTACTTTGTGATGAGTACCTTTGGCCCCATGTAAAAAATTCCATTTACCATTCTAAATATTATGTTATGATATGGTTGACTAAATGTACCATGTGCCACAGTGTATAAATAGGCTAGATTTTATAAACAAGGCAGGAAAGTATTCAGAGTGAATCTCAGAAAAGGAAAGGAGGAGGAAATAAAGAAGAAAACTCTGTAATCAACTTTTAAAAATGATCCTCTTATGTTTCTTGGCATTTTTGCTAAGGTCAAGTACAAAAGTACAAAATATCTTCCTTTGTAGATAACTCTTACTACCTAACCTTCTTCAGTTTAAAGAAATGTATAAGTAAAATAATATCTATTTTATAGTACAAAAATAAAGCTTTCTAATTTGGATAATTTTGAATAAACAGTCACTGATATTTTATATAAAAAACTTCAAACTATTTTTGTTCCAGATGGACTATGTATGTAGCTTAACATGAAAGATACTAAGAATATTTTCACTGGAAATATATATAGATATATTTTCTAAAGATTTCAGAAAATATTGGAAACTGTAAGGCTGTTGATTATGTTGTACCTCTAAAAATGATATTGATTTTGGATTTATTTTATTCAGTTGCACTCAATAAACAAGGATAATGTACACAGTTTTTTTCTTCAAGAAAAAGAAAGCAATGTTGATATGTATGATGATTTTAACAATTCATGGAAATATAAATGTGACATTTAGCATTAGTTTACCTTCCTTTGGTTCATCCCTCCAATTTACCATGATTTAATGGAACCAATTCTGTTTCAATAGTGAAGACATATTATATTTTACATATTTCTTTTCTGTTATATAACACTGTTGCCTACCTAACTTTAATCATGTGTGTACACTCTAACCTGTGTGTCTTCTGGTGCCATCAGGAGACAAACCCAATAGATGCAAATAACATAACTGGGATACTATTTATTGTTAAATGAGTTATTTTTTTCTACATATTGCAGGGCTGGTAAATGGATTTTAAAGGCTTGGATATTTACAAATCTGTTAAAGGTGTAAATGTGGCCACCATCTCTACATAAGTACTCAAGACTTTGCTGAGGACTTGCTGAGGAGCACAGTCACATTGTGCTTCTCAAGAGCATCAGGCTGTGACACGA
Organism: Sigmodon hispidus; assembly: GCA_004025045.1. Classification (NCBI taxonomy): domain Eukaryota; kingdom Metazoa; phylum Chordata; class Mammalia; order Rodentia; family Cricetidae; genus Sigmodon; species Sigmodon hispidus. Next base: position 50,615 of record PVIH01008783.1, read on the forward strand.
TGACACACGACTCTCTAAGGTATAGCTAACACAACCTAGTCATTCTGTCAAAATTCACTTTTTTACCCCTGAGAAACTTCTTAAAATAGCAAGAGTTATGCTAAGAGACAAAGAACTTTAGGTTATCACAGATTTTGATCATATGTATCATCTCATCTTATTCAGTGATGTCATCAAGCAGTAATTACACTGAAATATATTTTCAGATTTTATGCCTGCAGCTCTGTCATGTCTATTCTATAAATATCTTTGTTTTTCATCTCCTCTGTCTTATGGAGATGATAAAATGGAATGCTCCTCAACACTACACCAAATGTGATGTCAGACTATCAAGACTTTTCTTGTACACAGCGAAATAAAATATAGAGGGCTGAAGCCTAAAGTTAGTTATAAAATGAAGAGCAGATGAAATAAGATGAAAACAAATACATTAAAAAATAAATAACATTTCCAGTCATTAGTTATGTTAGAAATTTTGCATAATGAAAAGAATGACTGTAAAGCATTCTTTAGGGAATTAAACCATGTTCTAAAACAATCATAGGAGAACTGAATCACCCACACAAGCAATAATTAGTTTTTAATACGTTATATTTTGTCCCAATATAGTTAGAAATGTTTTGATCATTTAGGAACATATTAATATTATATATTTCTTATTAACAGCTACCCACATGGCAACTATTACATGAATTCCTGCAATGCATAACACCTGGAATAAGTCAGTCATTCCCAAAATGCCTGTGTTGGTCTGAATCGGGAAGCTTGTTCAAAATGCAAAGAGAAACTAATGCAAACTTTCCCAGGATGCAATTTTTTTTTCTAAAACTTTATTTATTTATTTATTTGCCTTGGTGTTTGCCTGGAACTGGAACTACAGACAGTTGTTAGCTGCCATGTGGGTGCTGGGAATCGAACCCGGGTCCTCTGGAACAGCAGATGGTGCTCTTAACCGCTCAGCCATCTCTCCAGCCCCCCTAGGATACAAATTTATGGGGCATATTTACGTATATTTTCATTTAGGTCCTCAGAGTATTTTCATTTAAATCAATTAAAATACTCCTGAATATAAGCTTCTCATGACAGAATTGACATAAGACAAATATATGCCAGACTCCACCATCATGGCCATCTAGCAAGCAGGTGTAGGCTGAGTGGAAGCTTGCAACTTCTTTGAAAGGCTGCTTCTTTTCTAAATTGTATCCCTTTAATCTCCTTTTGTTCTCTTATTGCTTTAACTAAAACTTAGAGAACTATATTGAATAGATAAAAGAGAGGGACAGCCTTATCTTGTTCCTGATTTTAGTAGGATTGCTTTGAGTTTTTCTCCATTTAGTTTGATGTTGGCTGTTGGCTTGCTGTATATCACCTTTATGATATTTAGGTATTTACCCTGTATTCCTGATCTCTCCAGGACTTTTATCATTAAGGAGTGCTACATTTTTGTCAAAGGCTTTTTTGACATCTAAGGAGATGATCATGTGGTTTTTTTTCTTTCAGTTTGTTTATATGAAGGATGACATTCACAGTTTTTTCTTTGTTGAGTTACAATGTTTTTTTTTTTTGTTTTTTGTTTTTTTTTTAATATAGCATAGACTTCACAGGACAATATGTTTCTTAAAAAGCCAGTCTTCAGTATGTAAATCCAATATAGAAAAAAATGTGATAAAATTAACATGATAGCTAGAGAATTACGGGTATTGTGAACTTTAGGAAGGATGAGATGATATCATAAAATAAAATGCAAATCTTATCTTAACTGAATCCAGTGGCAGAGATCACCAGTAAAAACAAACAGTATGACTTATATTACATAAAGCTATTTAAATTAATACCCAAATACACAAAGGTAATACTAAAAATAGCATATTAGCAAAAGTTGAGACTAATACATGTAAAAGGAAAAGTACATGGATAAGAATCTTTTGAAAGTTTTTATAGGCATATTAAAATAAAATGAAAAAATACTTTATCAAAAATAACATTATTCAAATATTAAAAATAAAACACATAAACATTTTCTTATGTACCTCCTCCACATTTAAATTGATTCTATTAATATTTACTTTTAATTTTTCATGGTCTATTAACATTTATTTAAATGTGCTAACATATATAAAGTGGACATAAAAATGATCTGTGGATTAGGTTCCCCAAATCACACTTTTGTTAAATCTTAAGATTTAATAGAAATGAATTTTTGGTGATTTTTCACAACCATTCAAATTCTCTACATTTAGTCATTTATAAGAAATTGTCTGGTAAATATACCAAAGGGCACAAGATCTCATAATCTTTTGCTTTATTTAGGTTTAAAAAAACAAACAACATTATGATGAATGGGCATTGACACAGAGCTAAACATTCCCATGGAAATATATATTATGAACTATATACAATCCATTAAGCAAGACAAAATCCACCCATGCAAGGCCCCTCTCACTCAGCATGAGGATTAAGGTATATATAAGACACTCTCAGCATATTTTCAAGTACCACTAATGAAATAAATAATATCTGTTGTCACACAGCCACTGGGAGGTGGGTATAACCTCATGCTTACTCATCTGTCACTCTCAAGTTGAACAATGTCTCTTTTAGGATACACATCATTTCCCCACAGCTGGCAGCTACCCACAAAGAAGTTAATTGAATCATTCATTTCCCCTTGAACCTACTAATGTTTGGGATTGTGAACCATCAACACCACATTTAATAAGGCAACAGTCCAATCCTGTTATGAACACAAGTTGAACCTTGTTTATATTCTGCTCAAATAAGTGTAACAGAGCTGTAAATCTGTAAAAGGAATAAGTTGTGAAAGAAATGAATCATAAAGTACAGAATGAGACCAAGTTTTTGGTAGACTTATAGGAGATAATTTACAATAGTATATACTGTGCTTCATAGACAAGTTTGAGTTAATATTTTTCTGATTGTCATTGTCTAATGACCAGTAACTTTTAATGTTATATTTACTGAATACTGAATAAATATGGTTAATAATTTAGCTTTGTATATATTCTGAAGGGAGGTGGGTCATGATGAAGAGCTCTAAGTAGGGACCATATCCTAGAATAAGCCACAAAATATGTCTCCTGGTCACTGAGCATTTGATTATCTCACACTAATGCTACTTCATAGGCTTTTCCTCTGAAACAGAGAAAATTCCCATAGTTCTGAAAATAATTTAGACGTCCTTAAACAGCGGTTATTTGGGGGAACAAGGTTGATCCTTTGAATGATCCATTAGAAAGTAATGAAAGAGCCCTCATCCTCAAAAGTTGTTTGTTTTATGATTAGTATTAGTGTATTATCTTTTCATAACAGGGAGAGATGGTGAGTGTAGAAGAAGGAACAGAATTCCCATAACAAGTAAGGAAGTTCTCTTAAACAAAGAGAGGGACTATTTCACCAGCTCATTCATTGTATCCTACCATTTGCCTCACTGTCTAAACAGCCCCAACACCATTTAGGATGCTGCTTGGTACATGCAGTGAAGCACAGGGTTTCACAGAAATGACAAGCTCTCCCTTCAGCACAGCTAGTGCAGAAGCTTCCAGAAGGATGTGGACTTAACAGTGTAGAAGAATCCTAAGCTTTCAGAGTGGGATAATAGAAGAAAGTGGCGCAGATGAGACGACACGCTGTCTGCTTTACGAGCAGTTGCACCAGGATTAATGGGCTAGTTTCTGAGAAGCACTTAAACAGTCATGGATGCCAAGTTTAAACATTCTTATTTATTAGTTGGATATGTGGCAAGCTTCCTGAGAGGACCACAGGAAGCCACTCAGAAATGTATCTTATTCAATTTCAATATGAATATTGAATTGTATATATGTTGGGTTCTAATTGTAGGAACTATTTAGAATGGTGTTAAATCATCTTAAGATGAGACCAAAGAAAAACCATTTATATCCAATTATTGGAGCATCGTCAGCATTCAAGCAGGAAAGGATCAGAAATGAGAAATTCTGTTGTCACTGTCTCTAGAGAGCAAGATTGAGAGGAGAGAACATAAATTAGAAACATTGCTGTTAGGAAAAGCAAAAGTGTCAAAAATCACACGTTTGCAATAGACTTCCTTATGAGAAGGTCTCTGAATAAAATGGCCTTAATGTGTAAGCAGTGCCCATAAAGTTGACAAAAACACAGTGGCATGGAGAACCTAGACTTCCAAAACTATCATAGAAAGTTTGAAACACTCAAAAATTATATAGAATAAAATTGTAAAAAATAAGTTGGCATACATTATAATAATGATGTTGCAAAAATAATGTTTGTGTAATAAAATTTATGTCTATAAGTATGTTTTCAATGTGTCTTATTGTCCACTAGAGCAACAAAGTATTTTTAATATTATTGGGCAAGATAAATGTGGTTATTTTAGTTTGGCAAAGATTTACATCCCACATTATGGTATATTATTAACTTCCTGGATCAGATCGATAGTAGCCAATATTTAAAGGCAAGATGATTTTGGCCAACATCTAGTACAAACTACACATCATTCAATTTCTAATGGCTGTGGCATTTGGGAAATAAAGATTTACAGGTGATTATCATTTTGTGTAATTACAGAGATGCCATTAAAACGCCTGTGCATTAAGTATACCTCATTAGTTTAGCCATTGTTATTGGTTTAAAGCTTGAAGTTTATTCTTTGCAGCAAGAGGGAACATGAAACAGGGGCCACTATTTCTACTAAGTTAATCAGTATGATAAACTAGTAACCTTTCCTCAGTTGGGTTTAAATACAAAGCAAGCGGAAGAATTCAAGAAGTTTTGGCAACAGAGCAAACAGTGCAGTGGTTGCTCTAGATGGACCTTCTCATACAGGAAAGACAACATCAGATAAATTTCCAAAGAAAAAGCAGGCAAAACATACAATCTCCAACAGAGGGCATTTTGTTTGTCTTCTGATTACTTTAACAATGGAGAAGCCAAAAATACTTTTTAGTTTTAATTGTATTTCACATAACAACCAGAAAACAGAACAAAATGCATTGGAATGTAACACTTTCCCAGAAATTCATTCATCCCTCAGATTAGTTGAAGTTTGATACATCAAGTCTATTTTATTAATTTAAATTTACATCTCATAAGCAAATTTCCATATCCAAGATTGTTTGTTTAATAACTCTGAGTGAGCATCTTGTCTTAAATTCTCTGTAAAGGCTTTAGTCAGGCCCTTGGAAAGGGTTGGGAATTGTTTAAATACTGGAGTGGTCCACCTTTATTATATGACTTGAACTTAAAAAGCTTAAATACAAAATACATCTACTGCTGCACTGCCATAGAAGCATGTCGAGTTTTAACCATTAGAAATTCTCCTCATCTAGCAATTTCTCTGGTTTTTAGCTACTAGGGGCGAATAGGTCCAATGTGTGTACAGAGAGTATCTGAAAGCTTGCATAGAATTAGTATGAAAAAGGCTCAGATAAAAAGTAAGAAGATCAATATAAACGTAGTCCTTGCCCTTAGTGCTTTAGTAGGGGCACACTACGGCAGGGATTAGCTGCAGAGAGCTGACCCCATAGATGTGCCTCAAAATGATGCAGTGACAAAGCCAGAGTTCAGTGTGACAAAAACAAAACAAAACAAATCAAAACAAAAAAAAAAACAATCAAAACTAGAACAAATAGAAATGTAAACTGGGATAATTGGGAACTGAGCAGTAGAGGAAATATTGCTAAGAAATGTCAGCCTTTTTTGTCAATTTGTCCTAAGGTTTGGGCATCTTTGTAGGGTAAATTGCCTTACTCAATCAAATTAATATTTATTTATTTATTTATTTATTTATTTATTTATTTATGTATTTATTGTATGCAAAAGGAAAGAGCCTTTACTGCAGGCTTGAGCTTGGTCTCTCTGTCTCCCTTTATTCTGACATAGTAGTTGGATCGGAAAAAGCTCAATTATGGCAGGGTTTTTAAAGAGTAAAGGATGGGGAGGGGAATTCTGGATTCAGATGATGGTCAAACTCCTAAGTAGGCAGGAGTCAGACAACAGAATTCTTGTAAGACAGTGATTGGACCTGGTGTTGCTATAAGGCAATCGGCATCCTATATACAAGTGATGTAAATTGTCCTCAGTGTTCTGGAGAATCTAGCACTTGTCAGACTGACATTTGAATATTTATTTGTTGCTGAGAATTATTAAGAAACTTACCCTTGTTTATTGAAATGTTATTTGTTCGTTTGTAAAAATAAACACAATTAATAGTTTCTATCCTCGTTGCCAGGTCCCTTCTGCTTTTCTCTTGTGCCAGAATGACTAAGTGCATACATCAAAATGCACCTGCATGCCTTGTATTCTATTACGGGTGTGTGAACAGGCGTTAGCCTCGGATCAGACTGTGGTGGAGAGTAAGGGCTCATGTTTATTTTCCTGGCCTTATCCCTGGAGGTTTTATAAACAGACTGCCTTGTTTTCCAGGTTCAGTAAACACTTCTGATGCATTTCAGTCCTGTGACAGACAGGCTATGACTCCATGTGGGGGTCCTGCTCACTCCCATTCCTTTGTCAAGAGTCCCATTTTGAACCTCCTCAGGTTACATATCCACTGTGCTTGGCCAGCTACTTTCCTCTAGCCCCTGATGGCCAGACATGCTACATGGGCTGTGTGTGGGTCTCTTTCATTCTTCTGCTTGTCTTCCATGTCACCCCAATGCTTTGAATGGTCTTTGCAAGTTTTACCACATTTAAATGGTGGGGGAAATGAAGATATAGTAACAAAATTGCACTAAAATTCTGAATTAAATTTGCCAAAATTTCATATTCTTCTCATGTCATTTAGCTTAGTATCGTACAAACAGAAAATAATTCAAGTGGTGATTGTCTATGAGAAGTTGCAAAGGTTTTCTTTTATTTTTTATTTTTAGTTTATAACTACTAAAACTTAGAAAGAAGAAACTCTCAGTAAGGACTTTCTCTCCATTTCTTTTCTTTTTTCCTCCTTTGAAACAGTAGGAGCTCATGTAGCCATTAGCTTTCCTTTCAGGTGGCTTTCTTTTCATTTTTTTTTTTTTTTACTTTCTTAAAATCATTTAAAAAATTTTTTTGAATAAAGTCTCATTTTTTATCCATGTAACCCCTTTTCAAACTCTTTTCCCTCTCCCAGCTCCTCCCGATCACTCTCTCTTCTCCCCTTCTCCTCATCTCCTCCCCAGAACAGGCAGGAGGTCACAAGGTGGCTTAGCTCAGCATCCACTCTAGACGGAATGGGCTTCAAGGTGCCAGTTCAAGCTGCTTCAGATCTCAAGCTGTTCAGTGGCTGTAGTTTGCAGCTTGGGTGTGCTTTGCTTTTTGTTTAAAGTCCACTGATGTATTACATCCCCTATTTATCTTTCTGGGTTTGAAATACCTCGCTCAGGAGGATATTCTCTAAATCTATCCATTTGACTGCAAATTTTAGGGTATTATTTTTTTCTTACTGCTGAGTAGTACTCCATTGTGTAGATGTACCACAATTTGTTAATACATTCTTCAGCTGAGGGACATCTAGGTTGTTTCCAGGTTCTTGCTATTACAAATAATGCTGCTATGAACATAGTTGAGCTAATGCCTTTGGAGTACAAATGTGTATCTTTTGGGTATATGCCCAGTAGTGATATTGCTGGATCTTTGGAGAGATTGATTCCCAGTTTTCTGAGAAATTGCCATACTGCAGTCCAAAGTGGCTGAACAAGCTTAGGCTCCCACCACAATGGAGGAGTGTTCCCCTTGCTCTGCATCCTCTCCAGCATAGGCTGCTCATCTGTGTTTTTAACCGTAGCCATTCTGACAGGTGTAAGGTGGTATCTCAAAGATGTTTCAGGTAGTTTTCAATGAACAATCCTTAGCTGTTAATTATATAGAATGACAGAATGACAGAAATTAATTTCCAAGTAGAATCTCTCTAAAATGATTTGCTTAGGGCAGATATCCATTATGGAGTCTTGTGCTTTCTATAACTTTTCAATGCATTCAATCCTTATATGAGTATATCAATCATAGTCCTTTAAAAATAGTTTTTTTATGTATTAATTAAGAAAGAAAATTTATCCTGAGTATTGAGTATAAAAGTATTCATTTCAATCACATAAAATATGCCTACAGTATAAAATAACACTAATTCCTCTGTGTTTTTCAGTTCTTTCCCTGCAAGCCAGTATTTGGATGTTTTGAAAAATTTTTGTATCTTATTTCTTGAGGAAAGAAACACAATACAATGAAGAGTATCTTCCTTCATTCAAAAGTCCACTGTTAGGTATGAATATATATTCATTTTGTTCATAAAGCCATCTTTTACTCTGGATTATATTCATTCCATTCATAGGGCCACTTTTTCCTATGAATGTATACCCATTCCATTTATAAGGTCACCATTTACTTTAGGCGCAAAATAATGGAAATACATAAGCTCAGCTTTTCTCATGGAATGGATATACCCATTCCATTCAGCAGGTCATCTTTTACTATGCATCTATATCCATTCTTTTTTCATAGGGCCACCATTAACTAAGAATCTATACGCATTCTATTCATAGACAACCCTCTCAGAAAAGGACCTAACAGTGCACCCAGTGTTCTTTGGTCAGCTCCCCATTTCATTCTCTTCAATCAATGAAATGCTTTAAGAAGAAAGATCACTGCTAGTCTCCCATTTTTATCATCTTATACAAAATCTTAACATTTAATGTTCTTCATTTATTAAAATTCTACTTGATTTTTAAATTACTCCTTCTGGGATTGGCGCACAGAACTCTAATCCATCTCTTTAAAAAAAAAAAGAAAAAAAAAACAAAAAACGTTATTTATTTATTTGCCTTGGTGTTTGCCTGGAACTGGAACTACAGACAGTTGTTAGCTGCCATGTGGGTGCTGGAAATCGAACCCGGGTCCTCTGGAAGAGCAGGCGGTGCTCTTAACCACTGAGCCATCTCTCCAGCTCCATTCATTTCCTTCTTATACCCTCAGCTGTCTCTACCTCTACACACACACACACACACACACACACACACACAACCTGCACAAAATTTTGTTTGTTTTATAGACAGTCTCACTACAAAAACTTAATAATTCATCACCTGGTTTAGGCTGGCCTTGAATTGTTGCAGTCTTCCTGTCTCAGTCTCCCAAGTGTTGGGGTTATTATTATGCAACCTCACACCTGACTACATTGTCCTGATTACCAAAAAAAAATCTCTCTGTTTCTTCTCTCAGCTACTCACTTTCTTTCTTCCTTTCTTCCAGTACTAAGGATCAGCTAGAGTCATCACATACTAGGAATGTTCTCTAATGCTGACCTAAAATTGTCTCCAACTTAATGAACAATAACCTTGTAATAAGATTTTACCACATTTCCAATTTATTCTATTACACATATAAAAACTACACACACACACACATATATATTTATATATATATATATATATATATATATATATATATATATATATATATATATAACTTAGTAGCCAATGCTAGTTAATACTGCTACTTTGACTCATGTTTTTTCTCTTTTGCCACAATGCTTACTTTTATATCTCACACAAAGTTCCTCTTTAACAAAGACAAGGTAAATTTATTATTTTCATTCTTTATACTTTTCTCCAATGAACATAATACCTTTGAAAACTCAGTTATTTCTATAATCCCAGTTTTCTAAGTTCATGCATTGCCTACTTTTAGTATGCAGAACTGAACTGTGCTATCTGGAATGCATGCTACTATTTTTGAGAGGCTTCAGTCATACTTTTAAAATATTGTAATCTGATACTTTTTCTCTCAGCTCTCACAATGAATTTCAGTGAACTTGTAAAATATATACATACATACATACACACACATACATACACACTTAGGTATATATATATATATGTATCATATATCCATCCATCTATCATCTATCTATGCATGTATCTATCAGTTTATCTATTTATCATCTATGCCTATCATTAATCTCTCTGTGTATATATATATATACAGATTAAGTATATATATATACATATATATATGCTTAATCATTGTAGCAGAATGTTTTATTGCAAATACATGGTCTAAGTCATTGGGTGCATGTCTTTACAACAGGAAACGTGCCTTAGTTGTTTTAATTTCTTAGTTGTCTTAGTACCTACACAGTGTCTGAGTAATTGTGACTGTTGAATAAATATTTGCCCACTCACATAGGAGGAAAAAGCCTGTGACAGTCTCATAACATAATACCACATAGGCTCAGAACAGGAATATATGAGGTTAAACAGCCAGCCAGAGACTGTGAGTCACCATTTAGTGGAAGGAGAGCAGAATAAAATAAAATAAAAAGGTCTTTGGTGATAATTTTTCTGGCAGCATTAAACATTAATAAATGCAGTATAATCCTAAAACTTTCAAATTCAATGATACCTTTTCTTACTTTTTGCACTACTGGAAATAAGCTAAATAGCACACAGATATTCAGGGAAGCATAAATCTTCTGACTTTAACATCTTGCTAAGAACAAGAGAGATCTTCTACTTTAGCAAAGGCTTGAAAGTCTGAATCCTGTGCTAAGTCAGTCACCACCCTAATGATAGCGTAGTACAACAAGAGCATGTTTTTTATGAGATTAATGCAAGGGGACAGGAAGCAAAGCCAAGGTCTGTGTCACTGACATATGAAACCTCCTCAAAGGCTAAAAAATGATCTCTCAATTAGGAAAATGGAAAATACCCTCCCCAGAAAGTATATAATATAAATAGCCTTGGTTCTTTAGTTCCTAAAACTGATAACTAAAGAATGGAAACAATTTTGTATGTATGTATGTATGTATGTTTATGTATATACATATAAGTACTTACACATAATCAAAGTAAAAGAAAGATATTATAACCTTATATCTACCTGACATAATTTCCTTATGTGTAAAAGTATCACTTCAGGAAAATTACATAAAATAAAATGTATAGTTTATTATATTTAACATTTATTAAGTTTTTTATATCTTAAAAAGTCTCTTTTCCTATATTGAAATATAGATATCCACAGTAAAAATAAGATTTCAATATATTTCTGACTCAGATTATTTACTCAGATCCAAATAGGAAAGAGAGGTGGGGGATGGGAGGGTGGGGGGATGAAGATACAGAGGAGTTGCAAAACAACCTTACGAAGCCACACTTGGCAGTGAAGCAACATCCATCCCCATGCTCTGTGAACTGACATCCCAGCCTTGCATTCTTTTATTTCTTTTGATAGGACCTTCAGTGTGACCTAAGAAAACATTGTACTCAATTTTTAATAACCTTTCAGAGTACAATCTGGCTTGCTCTTTCTAGTCTCTTATAAAGATCAGTTTGTGTTTTGTTTCTATTTTCATTTGTTCCCTTGAAATGTTTCCAAGTCTTCTATAAATGCAAAAGAATGCTTTGCACAAACACTAACTCCTGTTTTACAAATATTTAGTCATCTTCAGTCTTTGGATGATGTCTCTTCTTGGTTTCCTTTTGTGGACAGACTACTTAATGTTTGGTGTTCTCAAGTCACTCACTTCATAAAAACAAAGTCAACAAATTAATAATAATAACATTTTAATTCTAAGAAATGACAAGTGATTAAGGTTGCAATTTGTCTTTTTTTCTCCACATTTCTCTAACTTTACTCAGTTTTCCAAAGGTGACTTGATTGAAAGAATTAAGCGAGACAAAAAGTCTGGGCAACTCCGGATTAATTAATCATGTGATGTTTTCTCATTTAATTTAAATTCTTTGCTTGGTTTTCTTTAGTGAAGTAGCCTGGAATGAATATTTTCTTTAGTATGTTCAGTATTTTGGTAACAGCAATTCTATTCTGATATATTAGAAAAACAGGGACACATCTGTGTGTGTGTGTGTGTGTGTGTGTGTGTGTGTGTGTGTATGAGGGTTTGAAGGGGCACAAATGACAGTGAAGGTCACAGGACAACCTAGTGTGCTGGTGTTCAGGTTCTACCATGTTTGACAAGGTTTATTGTTGTTCAGCACTGTGTATACCCAGCTAGCTTTCTATTTCATAGAGGAATCTCACAGTCCAATTCTACATATAAAAATCAATAAAAATTGATTTCTATTTGTGGTGACATGTTACATATTTAATAAAATCAGCCTAAAATGCCAGAAAAGAGAATCACCCACAGTCAAACCAAGGTCAGAAAGTGGTGACCCATGTCTTTAATCTATCACTTGGGAGACAGAGATCATTCTCTATTTCTGTGAGTTCAAGGCCTAACAACCAAATATTAGTAGCTCACACCTTTAATCCTAACTCTAGGATTATGATGCAGAGTTGAACTCAGAAGTGAAACAACTGGGAGGGGAAGATATTTAAGGCAGGAGGAGGCAGAGATTCAGGCATTCTGTAGAAGTACCAACAAGGCAGTGGTGGCTCATGTTGTTAGTCCCAGCACTTGGGAGGCAGAGCCAAGAGGATCTTTGTAGCAAAGCAAGCCTGGTGTACAAAACAAGTTCCAAGACAGCCAGGATTCTTACATAGAAAATCTGGTCTCAAAAACAAAACAAAATAAAAGCAAAAACAACAAAAGGCTGGAGAAATAGCTCTGTTCTCTGATATTATAGACTGATTTTATTAAATATAAAATATATCACCACATCTAATTCTTTATTATTATTATTAACAAAGAGGTCATACTTTCTAACGTTGTATATCCTTATTCAAGGTCCCTACCCCCTTCCACCACATCAGGTCATTCTTTCTTCTCCACAACTCCCCATCTCCTCTCTGGGCAGGCAGCAGGCAGTCCCATGGTCCCACTGCCCCAATATTGCTTAGTTCAGTCTCCACTCCTGGCAGATGCAGTTTTCTCCCCCATCCCTCAAGAGTGAGTCAGGTGTTCCTCTAGGTGGAGTGGGATCCAAAGGGTCAGTCCAGGGTGTTTCTGATCCCAAGTTGTTCAGTGGTTGTGGTTTGCAGCTTGGGCATGCTTTGCTTTTTCCTTTTTGTTTGTTTGTTTGTTTGTTTAGAGACCACTAATGAGTGCATACACCCCCTGCTTATCTTTCTGAGTTTGTGATAACTCACTCCGGAGGATATTCTTCAAATCTATCCACTTGCCTACAAATTTTAGGATATCATTTTTTCTTACTGCTGAGTAGTATTCCATTGTGTAGATGTACCACAGTTTGTTAATCCATTCTTCACTTGAGGGACATCTAGGTTGTTTCCAGGTTCTTGATATTACAAATAATGCTGCTATGAACATAGTTGAACAAATGCCTTTGGAATGTGACTGTGCTTCTTTAGGGTATACACCCAGAAGTGGTATTGCTGGGTCCTTGGGGAGATTGATTCTCAGATTTCTGAAAAACCACCATACTGCATTCCCAAGTGGCTGAACAAGCTTACACTACCACCAACAATGGAGGAGTGTTCTCCTTGCTCCGCATCCTCTCCAACATAGGCTGTCATCTGTGCCTTTTATCTTGGCCAATCTAACAGGTGTTAGGTGGTATCTCAATGTTGTTTTGATTTGCATTTCTCTGATGGCTAAAGATGATGAGCACTTTTTTCAGGTGCCTTTCAGCCATTCATTATTCTTCTGCTGAGAATTCCCTTTTTAGATCTGAACCCCATTTTTTGATTGTGTTATTCAAGGTTTTGGGCTCTAGATTCTTGAGTTCTTTATATATCTTAGAGATCAGTCCTCTATCACTTGTACGGTTGGTGAAAATCTTTTGCCATTCTGTAGGCTGTCGTTTTTGTCCTATTGACAGTGTCCTTGGCTTTACAGAATCCTCTTAGCTTCAGGAGATCCCACTTATTGATTACTGATCTTAGTGTCTGTGATACTGGTGTTATATTTAGGAAGTGGTCGCCTGTGTCAATTCATATAAGTATATTTCCCACTTTCTTTTCTATCAAGTGTAAAGTGGCTGTTTTTTTGTTGAGGTCTTTGATCCACTTGGATTTTAGTTTTGTGCAGGGTGACAAGCTCAGATCTATTTGCATTTTTCTACACACTTCCATCCAGCTATGCCAACACCATTTGTTAAATATACTATTTTTTTTCCATTGAATATTTTGGGCCTCTTTGTCAAAGATCAGGTGTTCATAGGTTTTTGGGTTAATGTCTGGATCCTCAATTCTATTCCATTGATCCACAAGTCTGTTTTTATGCCAGTACCAGGCTGTTTTTATTACTGTAGCTCTATAGTATAGCTTGAAGTCAGGGATGGTAATACCTCCTGAGGTTCTTTTATTGAGTAAAATTGTTTTGGCAATCCTGGCTTTCCTGTTATTCCAAATGAAATTGAGTATTGTTCTTTCAAGGTCCAAAAAATATTGTGTTGGGATTTTGATGGGCAGTGCATTGAATCTGTAGATTGCTTTTGGTAGAATTGCCATTTTTACTATGTTGATCCTACCTATCTAGGAACATGGGAGAGCTCTCCATTTTCTGATATCCTCTTCAATTTCTTTCTTCAGTGATTTAAAATTTTGGTCAAATAGGTCTGTTACTTCTTTGGTTATAGTTACTCCAAGGTATTTAATACTATTTGCAGCTATTATGAAGGGTAATATTTCCCTTATTTCTTTATCAGCTCTTATATCTTTAATGTATAGAAGGGCTACTGATTTCTTTGAGTTAATGTTGTATCCTACTACATTGCTGAAGGTGTTTATTAGACGTAGCAGTTCCTTAGAAGAATTTTGTGGGTCACTTATGTATACAATCATATCATCTGCAAATAGTGATAGCTTCACTTCTTCTTTTCCAATTTGTATCCCCTTAATCTCCTTTCGTTCTCTTATTGCTTTAGCTAAAACTTTGAGAACTATATTGAATAGATAAAGGGAGAGAGGATATCCTTGTCTAATTCCTGATTTTAGTGGGATTGCTTTGAGTTTTTCTCCATTAAGTTTGATACTGACTATCGGCTTCTTGTAAATCACCTTTATTATATTTAGATATTTTCCCTGAGTTCCTGATCTCTCCAGGGCTTTAATCATAAAGGAGTGTTGGATTTTATCAAAGGCTTTTTCAGCATCTAAGGATATGATCATGTGGTTTTGTTCCTTTAATTTGTTTATATGATGGATAACGTTTACAGTTTCTTCTTCTAAGCGAGATCCCAACATCTACCTATGAACCTTCTCTTGTTATATAGCTTCTCTGAGTCTATGTATTGTAGAAGGATTAAACTTTATAGTTAATATTCACTTATAAATGTATACATACTATGTTTGTTTTTAGGGTTAGGGTTAGGGTTAACCTAACCTAACCTCTCTTAGCAATTTCTTTTACTTCTATCCATTTGCCTGCCAATGTCAGGATGTGATTGTTTTTTAACAGCTGAGTAAAACTCTGAGTAAATGTATCACATTTTCTTTATCAGTTCTTCAGTTGAGAAGCATCCAGGTTGTTCCCAGGTTCTGGTTAATAAGAATAATGCTACTAAGAACATAGCTGATCAATTATCCTTGGAGTATAATTTTCCATCCTTTGGGTTTATGCTCAAGAGGGATATAGCAGGGTTTTGGTTAGATAAATTCCTAATTATTTGAGAAACTGCCATATTGATTTCCAAAGTGGCTGTAGAAGTTTGCATTCCCACTAGCAATGGAATTGCTCCACATCCTCTCTAGAATGAGCTGTCTGTCATTTGTGCTTTTGTTCCTACTTCTGACAGGTGTAAGATGAAATCTCTGGGTCATTTTTATTTGTATTTTCCTGATGGGTAAGAGTGTTGAACATTTATTTGTTTCTTGGCCATTTGAGATTCTTCTGTTGATAATTCTCTGTTTAAATCTGTACCCATTTTTGATCAGAGTATTTTGAATTTTGAGGTCTGGTTTCTTGAGTTCTTTATATATTTTGGAATTCAGTTCTCTGTCAAATGTGGGGTTGGTGAAGATCTTTTCTAATTCTGTAGGCAATAGTTTTATCCTACTGATAGTATCCTTTGCAATAAGACACTTTTTAGTTTCATGGACTCCCATTTATTAATTGTTATCTTAGTGCCATTGGGTAGGTGAAGTTGGAAAGATTAGGGATCAGATGTGGGAGGGATGGATGGGGAGAATAATGAAAGAGAATACAGTGATCATTTCAAGGTAAGGTAGATACCTGGTATTAGGAAAACTCCTAAAATTCTACAAGGATGATCATAGCTAAGATTCCTAGCAACAGGGATATGTAGCCTGAACTGGTCTTTTCCTATTACCCGGTAAGACTTCTAGTGGTAGAATGAGACACTAACCCAGTTATTTAACCTATCATCTACATTCTGTCCTGCCTATGGAATGTGTTAGGGCAGGAGTAATGCAGAGGGTATGGGAGTGGCCAGCCTCAGACTCCTGCCAACATATGCTATGCTTTTTGAGATCTATGGGAAACCTGACCTTTTCTGGATAGAAATGGAGGAGGAGAGAATTGTGAGGAGAGGAGGTAAAAGGGGAGGTGGGAAGAAGGACTGGAAGGATTGGAGGAAGGTAAATTTGCTGTCAGGTTGTAAAATAAATAAACAAATTAAAAAAATTAGTGAAAATTGAACTTGGGCAAGATCAGCATGTCCATAATCTTTGATTTGGAGGATAGAAGCAGGATAATCAGGAGTTCCAAGCCAGACTCAGCTACAAAGAAAGTTTAAGGTCAGCCTGTATAACATGGGCTCCTGTCTCCAAAAGCAATAATAATATATAAATAAATCTTAAAATCTGGTTTGAAAATGAATATCATTAATATAATCAAGAAATATTTTATATAATAATAACAAAATAACCAAAATAGGGCCCTGAAAATTATCCTAAAATAATTTTGAAAGGATACTGATGTAATAAAGATCATTACTACACTGATATATTTTCTGAACACTTCTGGTGAAGTTTGAAGGTTTCACCTTACATTTTATTTCATATTTTTAATATTTATAAATCATATTTTCAATTTATAAATGATATGGTGGTATAAAAATAAAACCTGTGCTATACTTAGTATGCATACAGAGACTATTTCTATAAAATTCTGCTATGCAATAACAACATTCACTTAGTGTTGTTCTAGGCCTTTTTAGACCATAAACATTTAGTGCTTATTTAATTGTAATATACTTAGTAATTAATTAAAAATATTAATGCCATTATTTGAATTTAATTTGATGCTGTACTCAAAACAAATTCTCTTTTTGAGGAAGAATTTTAGAACCACAGGGATAAGTTGAGTTTAATTTGCTTGTTATGATGGTTATGTCATAATTATAATATAATATGAAATGTCAATAGAAAATTTTTCAATTTGTTGAAGGAGTTGAGTTAGTAATCATACCCATTCTCTGGATGCTTACAAAACAGACTTGCTACTGGCAGTCGTCTGGAGTTTTAGATGTTTAAAATTTTCACATCTATACTTTTTCCTAGAATAATGATTCACTTCCTTGTGTGAACCAAGACCTAATTATGGTGACAGCACTGATCCTGGGAGGCTGCCCAAACCCACACTCATGAGAACAGAAAGAAGAGCTAGAGTTCCTCAACTACTATGGGCCTGTTTTCACTTACCAACAACCACTCCCCTTCAGATCTACACTATTAGGCCAGAGTTCTCCAGGTTGCCCTTATCTCTCCCACTTCATTGACCTGTCTTTTTTCCTTACTGATTTACGACTGCTTTAATCACAATATTCTTTGATCAGCATTCTTTCTTCTGGTCTTTAATGTTTGGATTAATGAACCTTTAAACCACTGGTTCTATGATACAGGGAACCTTAAAAACTCTTTATTTATATTATCAATTTGCTTTTCTTCATCCCCAAACACCCCATTCTTATTATTTTTACATTTTCTAGTCAACTCTGAAATCTCCCTGCACTCTGTCACACTTACTAGACAAAGCTTCAAGATTAATTCCTAGTTTACATTACTCTTTACTCAGTGAACCTGTGTATTGTATATGTGCCACGTATTCTTAAAATCTGTGAAAATATTAAAATATTAACTATCAATGTAATTTTTCCCATTGGAAATAAATATTAACAAATGTCAGCTTTGCTGTTCTTTGATTCTGCATGTATAGTGTGGAGGTAATGCACCTCAACTTACCTAGAGTGTAACTTGGAAGACATATTCTGACAGGCTTGTCAACCTTTCCTGTAAACAATCATTGCCCATATTCATTTTATCCAATGTCTACAGTATTTTGTTAGTATTTATAATTTGCTCTAGTGTCTTAATTATGTAAAATAATAAAAACTGTATATTCTTTAAAACTGAAATATCACTTTCACTTATTTATTTAAAGACAATTATCAGAGAAGTTTATAGATATATATTTTTAGTTGTATATAATTAATTTATGTAAATTAACTCACTAAAGTGGCCTGGAAAATACATTGATGTGGAAATTTTACTCTATTACTGGATAAAATAAAACAACTTTACAAATTCACATATTAAATGCAATTGAATGTCTATGCGAGCACACATCACATAACATTTATATTGATTTGTCATGTTACTGGCAAATAATTGCATGTATTTAGAATCTGGAAAATATTATTAAGTTATTATTAATCACTGATTTTGCTACTATATTTTACATTTTTTTGTATTATTTATTATTTTGTATGTATTCTCTGTGTTAACATTAATTAAAGGTTACTGATACATATACATTATTGTAATAGGACAAAATACCTATATACAAAAAAATACTGGCTCTTAAGGAAAGCTGTAGAAATATATATGTATATGTACATACATTTATTCATATAAGAAAAACAAATAAAAATGATGCCATTAATTTGAAAGGGAATTATAGGAGAGGGTTCAGGGAAAGGGGAGGGGAGGAGGAAATGACCTAATTTACTATAATCTTAAAAATAAAAGAAAAAGCAAACAGACCAAGGAAAGGAAAATAATGTGACTGAATTAAATGAATGTTTAGAAAATTTACAGTTTATATAATTGCTTTAATTTCTCTTCTATATTTTGTTTCTAAACAAGCTGAAATCTCATTTACTGACTCCAAGTATTCTATTGTCTTAGGAAATGTGGAGGAATCTGATGTGCTGGATATGCTGTTATGAAAACAGGGGCACTCTAAACGATTTCTGCTGTCACTGATTGGTTCTTTCATCAGCTTTCTCCATCCTGTTCTGTAAGCAGACGGTGTGCTGAGGTTTATGTTCAGAGTGCATCCCTCCGCACTCTAAGTCATCACTGATCTGCTTCTCTCCCCGCTTCCAGACTCTATTCTTAAATGATTTTCAGGTGTTCCCTAAACATGGAGGGGTCGAGGGCACTTGCCTAACTGACTGCTGTTTACTGCACAAATAAGCCTGAAGTCATTTCAAATTGTTTGCATAAATCAGAATTTGTTAGTTTCTTTTCCAAACATTCTTTATTCCATTTTTTTTTTTTTTTTTTTTTTAAGAATACTGCCATCCTCTCCTCTGCTTGGATTTAAAACGTCAGACTTCTTGAACTTCCTCCCTCCCATATGCCTCATTACTGTTCACCATATCTGTATTAATGATGTGTCTATCCTGTATTTGTCAGTGGGCAAACAGAGTGAAGTTTTGAATGAGGTGCTACTTCCTCTGTGCCCCCAGTTGTACTGACCTAAGGTGGCCATCAATCAATTCTAGCCTACAGTTCTGGAACAGCATCTTACCAGAACTTTCAAACTCTCTCTCTCTCACTTTTTTTTAGTTCCTCCATCTCAGCTTTGTTTCCTGGATTCAGATGATTGTGGACTCTTTTTGCAAGAGAAATTAAAAAGAATATTAACTTCAATATCCTCTTGAAAATTTCTTTACTATATATAATTTATTTTCAATCCCCAGTCAAATATTAAACCTATATGACTGACTTTATTCCCTAATACATGAGGTTTGTCCATTTATGACACTCTTTTAACCAGGAAAGTGTTTGCAATTAACTTCAAGTGGCTGACTCATTGTCTTGATTCTTTCTTCAGCCCATCAAAACTAATTCAATTTACTCTCTTCTTCTACTGAGAAAGAACCTCCCTACCTTTCTTCTTTGTTAATGGACATCTGAGGAACTCACCCTATCCTGGTCAACAAGGCACAGCAGCAGGCAGAGAAGACATGGTTACAAACAGAGGAATTGGCTAGTCACAAACAAAATCTGTTCAAGGTATAAAGAAAATCTCAAGTGTGGTTTCCCCACTATGATACTACATCCTTCCAAAATAGCATCTCCAGTTGGGTACAGTCTTATGCAAGTTCTCAGGATATAAGCATAATGAAGCATATATTTTTCCAGAGTATATGAAAAACAGCCTATAATTCACTTCTTGTTGAAGGAATAAAGAGTTTACCAGTATCACAATGAGGAAGCTTGGCAGCAGACAATTATGATGGTTAGAAGAGCAAGCTGAGAGATAACCTTTTAAGTCACAGAGAGAAAGCCGATGGGAAACTAGAAATGCTGTGAATCTAAATTTTCAGTTCAGGCAACCAATAACACTATATCTCATAAGATCATACTTCATAAATCTCCCCATAGCACTACCAACTGGAGACTAAGTGCTCAAGTGCTTGACACTATGTTGGATATTTCTCATTCCAACTATCATATATACTCAGAAAATAAAGTAAAAACAAGGTTGGACCTATTAATTTAGAGCCATGATAATTTATTGTCTCATTTGCTGCTAAGATATCAGATTTTTTGTTTTAGAAAAAGTGAGAGTAACCAAAAAAAGTTCCCTGTACACTCTTCAATCTCTTAATTCCCCATGCCCTTCTTTAATCTCTTCTTTTGGTTTTTCTAGAGTTAAAAGATATTACACAGTTGTCATCACCAATATTTTCAATTAGAAAAAATGGTATAATTTTTATACAAAATAAAATAAAGTTAAAATAATGAGGTTAGCATACAGTGAAAAATTATGGGTATTTACAAAACATTTTGATAGACCAGTCACGGCTCTTTTGCAGTTTCCTTTGATGCCATGTAATGACAATGATGTAATGAAGTTTCTGGAGATAGTAAATAAGCAACTCAAAACAGCTTCAGGAAGTCCCTGAAACTGATCAGATTCACTACTGCTTCCATCTGGGAGTAAGCAATTAAAAATCGCTGAGAGTCACTCTCAGACAATCTAAGATTCAAAGAAGATGTTGACACCAAACCACCTACTTGAAAGAAGCAGAAACCAGCCAAGCTGCCTGGTACAAGGTTGAACCAATTGAGCTACCTGGAAAAAACACAGGTTACCCTATTGAGAGGCTTGCAAGTTTTGCAGTGAATTCCAGGTCCCTTTCCTTTGTGAGCTGTCACCCATACTGGGGTGGGCTTTGACGATGCAGCCATCACTGAGTAATTTCTGCTCCTATAAGTAACTCCTCATCTACATTTTATAAGTAACCCTAAGAAAACTTGTTGGAAATCCTAAGAAAACCAAAGCTAGACTTTGGTGATTGCTGTACTTTGGTATACTGTAGGCTTCTTATGTGTGTAGTGCATCTCCCCAGGAAAAGTCTTGTTTTCACAGCACTCATGCAAGTTAAAATAAGACAATAAAATTATCTCTAATTTGTAGGATACATTTCTGC
Organism: Sigmodon hispidus; assembly: GCA_004025045.1. Classification (NCBI taxonomy): domain Eukaryota; kingdom Metazoa; phylum Chordata; class Mammalia; order Rodentia; family Cricetidae; genus Sigmodon; species Sigmodon hispidus. Next base: position 72,154 of record PVIH01008783.1, read on the forward strand.
CTCTGTTTCCAAAATAGTTTGAATGAGCCCTTTGAATGAACAAGTGTAAGGAGACCAAAGCTTCTGGCATTGCATTATCACCTTATACATGGGAAGTTAGTCTTAGAAGAAGATAGAGCTTCAGATGGGGATATCTCCATGCTGGTATAGTAAATACAGTAATTTTTGACTATATCTTCAAGATCCTTGATGTATGATTTACTCTTATGGCTATATCCACATGGACTGATTGTCTGAGTTTCCTTGTAGCTGTCATTGAAATTCTGGATGGATATGCCCCATATTGCACTGTAATGGAAGGCAGTTCTTAGCTGTCATCAACAAATATTCAAATAGTAAGAAAATTCATATACACACATATATGTATATGTAATATGTATATGTACATGTACATACATATACACACATTATACACACATAGCACATAATACATACATTTCTTTTTGAAGCTTTTGAAGTGTATGAAGTGTATGAAGTTTATTTATCATCTCAAATAAATGTGAGGGCTTGAGCTCAGCTCAGCAGTAAAGAGCAGCAATGTTCTTTCTGAATACTCAAATTGAGATCTGCAACTCCAACTGCAGCGGGCCTGAAACTTCCAGCTACCCTGGACACCTGAACTTACATGCATATACTTCCTCGGCCATTCACATATATAAACACATAATTAAAAGATAAAATGAATCTTTTTATTATGAATAAAGGTACATTTTCTTATCCGTGCATATCCTTGTTCCAGGTCCCTTCCTATTCCCACCCCCTGCAGACACTCAAAACTGAATCTTAAAAGGGAAAACAAATGTTTTATGTTTTCTAGTAAATTACAATGAGTATGCAAAAAAATACAGTAAATTCAACCTTGCTGATGTTCAAGTCTTCTCTCAAATCTCCTCTAATTTCAAAGTATTTCTAATTTTTATTTTAATATGTGTAAACATTTCATCTGATAGAAATCATAAAAATTGTCTAATATTTTTAGTTGCAGCACAAATAAAGCATAAGAATACTTTCTCCTTATGTGTCTGTGTTAGAGGTCTCTGCAAGCAGATACTACAAACCATAAGGCAACAGTAAAATCAGTGTTCAGTTTGGAGTCTGTGGCATGTGGCAAGAAAATGTCTTTGGGTGTCAGCAGATAGTATATTAGCATTTTTGGGAGTCTCAGGTACAGAGAGTAAGTAAATTACTTTTTCTAATGATAAAAAGCTGCATTTTAATCTCTTTATTCTTAAATGTTAAAATTGTTTTTTTTTCAGACTCATTTCAAGAGACAAAATGTCAATGATTGTTTATAGTACTAAAAGGTTTCCTCTAAGCATTTTATTAAAAGAAAACTATCCAAACTCTCTCCACGTGTGGAAGCTACAGCTAAAGTTACCCAAGACATTTAACTGCTCAGTAATAGGGAGTAGGGCATGATGAAACAAATCACAGTCTGTTTCTCAAATTGACCAGTAGTTCTCTTGTGGATGATCTGGGGGAGAGGCCATGTGTATCTGGCCCCTAGGGCCCAAGCTCATTCCTTCTACATGAGAACCCTAGGTGTGTCCAGACTTGAGGCATCTGTCTAGCTCAGTATTCCTCTCCCCTGCTTCAGAAGCAATCATTTTACCCTCTGTCTGATGCCAATCCTCTGAATCCCAAAGGTCTGTGTTCCTGCAAGCTCCTGGGGCTGAGGACAGAATGTAAGGCATTTCTAGAGGTCATTCTTCAGACCCGCCAGTCTCCACACTGAACCTCTCTAAGATTAACTTCAGGCAAAGAGCGTTTATTTGATTTGCAAAAAAAGACCAAGATAAAGAAGGAATTTAGTAAGGAAGGTTTTTGTGTTGTTTGTCATCCAATATATCTAAGTACTGTTTTGTCAATATATGTAGTTCTAGCGAACACACCCAGTTGTCAGATTGCTTGTGACTGGGCCCTCTTTTACAGAAATTCAATATTTAAACTGTTACTTATAGGAAAAAGAAACTATCTTTAAGAATACCACCTAATCTATCCATCTGTCTTTATGTCTATCTACATGTCTATCTATCTATCTATCTATCTATCTATCTATCTATCTACAAACCAGTTTATTTATAACACAAACTAGATAGTGTTTATCATGTATTTATTGTTCTATGTACGTGTGTTAAAATTCAAGAGTACCATCTAATATATATATATATAAATATATATATAATATTTTACTTCACATAAACCTAAAACTTAATGAAACAAACAGAAGACAATCACATCTCTTATAATCTGTGGTATATAAAATTGCCAATGGATTTTAATCTGAATTCAACTAAAATTAGATATATGGCCCTGGACAAATCATATAATATCTTTATCTTCATGCTATTGTTTTGAAATTTGCCAAGGACCCTTCTCCTTTACACAATGACCTTAGTATTCAAATGAAATAATGAGTGTAACAATAATCAACAAAAATTATCTTATATGGCTGTTGAGATGGAATTCAGTTGGTAAAGTTATGATTGTTAAGGAATAAGGTGGGAAGCAACTGAGAAAAACACATGCGTTCAACCTCGGGCGTGCTCAAACACAACATGAGCATACTTACCCTGATAAACATGTACATACACACACACACAATATAAGGAGATTAAATATTTAGTTTATGCTTATACATTGCTTTATATCATGTTTTGTTTTGTTTTTCACTACATGACTGGTTGTGTTTTTAATTTTCTATATTTAAATTAAATGTATTTCCCACTTAACCATAAATTATAGATAGCATCTTGTTATAAAAGAGAATTCTTGTGACTGGCTAGTTCTCTGATAAATACAAAATATCCTGATATGGTTATACTTTTTAAATGAGCTACAATATAATAAAATTAGCTATAAAAGAATTTCTTACATATCTCTAACTTAGAGTTATTGAAAATTTTACATTTTGGTTACATTAATATTTTTCTGGAGAAAATCCTCTGGGTTAAAAGCCAAAAAAGAAATAACATCATTTAACTGTTTAATTGCTTCCATTTTGTTTGAGAAACTTAACCTCAATTTAACCTTCATGGCTACTGTGCAAGTCAAAATCAAATGGCTTTGACAATCTGAGTCCCAGAATAATAAACTCTTTGGGCTATAATGCTGTCCACTCTAACAGAGGGACCTTAGCAGTCTTCCGCTTGTTTGTGTTCCTTGATTGATAATGAGCAGTTTCTCTGTCTGCATCTGTGTGGGACTATGTGAGGTCTGCTTTAGCCTGCTGGGAGTCGAGAGGAGGGAGAGGCAATCACAGTGGGTTTAAAAAATTTTTCTAAAGATGACATTTGGGAGGCAAATATTTTGGCTATGGGCCAATATGATTTTTTAAGTTCTAGAACAAGCCTGGCACTTTACATTATCATTTTAATCTGTTTTCACAATTCAATACAAGTCGACAGCTCACTCTTTTAAAGTCAACATTAAACATTACATCTACCAATAAGTTATTTTTAAAAATACACAAAGAATGCAGGTTTTCAGAGCTATTTTTTTTTTTTAATTTACCATCTACCACAAAATTTGCTAGCAATAACCTCTTATTTGTTAAGTGTGGAATACCTGAAATCCTACCTTTATTTTCAATTTAATTTGGAAATAAATACCCATGTCTTAGATACATATAATTTCTTAGAGAGATAACTACTTCTTAATAAATGGACATGAGCTGGTAGTGATAATATTCATAAAGCTTATCTTTTTCTTTCTCTTATCAATTTCACAGCATAAAGAAGTACAAAGATAAACTGTGTCTTGTAGCAATTCACAGGATAAGAAACAGTGGGTTAGATTTCAATGAGTCAATAGCTTAAATAACACTACTGACATCTTTATTCTATGCCAATGGCTATATGAATTTCTATCAATTATACTGTTCTCTGGGTTTTTAGGAGCATTTGGTGATGACAAAAATTATCAAAAATTATTCTCTGCTGATCCAAGGTGCTGCTCGTTGGAAGTAATGAAGAGAGCAGCTGGGCTGGACCTTCTGACTAAGAAACAGCAGGTTAGAAGCCAGGAGGGGCTGCTTTGCTTAACTGAAGCCAAAAGTGTGCTTCCAAGTAGTGATGAGGACTTGAAGCCAGTCCACATGGCCATTGAAAGGACTCCAGCATCAGCTGGGTTCTCATTTATCCTAAGTGAAGACATTTATGCTTTAGTGAAGACAGAGAAATGATCACTGAGCCAGAGACTGACTTAAGACAGCCTCATTTCCTTACAGTGTGAAAGGCTATCCCTGGAATGGAAGCCCTACATTGACCACTTACATTTTTTACAACAGGCTTATCTTTTGACCTACCACTGACACAACATATCAATATTCCAATGAATAGTATCAATACGTTGTTTAATCCTATAAGAAACTTGTGCAAGATTTCCTGCATTATTTAATCTATGGAATTGTGTCAGGTATTAGGTGTTCTCTTCTGACTACCCAGAGAATAGTAAATTAATTCAGGATTTTGTCCAGTTCCTGTGAAACCCTTAATATAAGGAGAGTAAAAACAATAAAAAATGCTACTCAGTATCTGAAACAACAACAAAATTAAACAACTTTTAAGCAAACATAAACACTAAATCTCAGATCTGGAGGTGCTTACAAGACCTTATTTTTTCCAGCCAAACTGTGGGTAACTGATAGATCTTAGGGGAAGGACAGTTTTTGTCTTCATTGTGTTCTCATTGAGTAGCCCTACAGACTCCAACAGATAGTTCCATACATATGTACATATATATATGATCTTGGGGAAACTCAATTGTTCTCAAACCAGTGAGACAATTGAAATCATTTATCAGCTGTCAGCATGTTGGTATAGTTATTTGGTGATTATTATTTTCCTTATTGCACCAGGAAGCTGAAGAATCTATGAAAATGAAGGATTGGTGAGGCTGTAAAAATGACAGACACTTTCACAAAAATTTTAAAGAAATCTGCTCAGAGGATGGAGGAGCAAACCAAAAATCCCTGGGCAGCCTGTGGTTGGGCCCTGCAAGACATCCTGAAGGTGCACAGTTACAGCCTTCCATTGATCTGTAATTTTCTCCAGTAGTTCTGTAGAAGCACGGAAATGACAGATTACTTTATCCAATCCAAGGCTGGGGTCTGGCAGAGAGACTGATAATAAGCTCAGCTATGTGGGAGAAATAAGGTACTAACACAGAGTGATTTATAAGCTAGCCAAGGCACAGGGTAAAGAAATAAAAAATGATCACAATCTAGAAAATAGAGAGATTGAGCTTGTGAGTTAGACAAAGCAATGAAACTTCACTGCTCAAATATGAATGTGGGATGTGCAGGAGGAAGGGAGTGCTACATTTAGTCATCTCCATCTTCATTCCAAGTGCCTCTTAGTGATGACAAGGCCCAGATGTGACTATAGGATTTGAGGTTGAGTCAAGTGGAGATGAGACCAGAGAACTTAAGAGGCAAGTTGCCATCTGTGGAAGAACAAAGACAATGAATTTTCTTAAGATGTCAGTAGCATTTTGATGAACGAAAAAAGAAAAGAAGACAGACATGGGTGCTAAAGTTGTCAGGAAATTACAGGAAATTATTTGAATGTGTTTGTAAGGAAGAGTCACAAGGGGAAAGCTGAGTGATGCAGTCTAGAAGTACAGCAGCTTAGAGGCTTCTTGGAAATTCCTATAACACACTGTCAATGAAAGTTCTTAAGTTTAGAGAGCTTTCTCTTAATCACTATAAATAATTCTGTTATGGAAGATTGATTACAAACCTCAAGTAGTTCATGTGTAACTGGCAAATACTCACAAAACGGTCATTCCATATACTTATGACATGGCCAAGGTACAAAAGATGACTGAGAACCGCAAAGCTTGCTTTTTATTTCCTTTAAATCATTGCCTACTCATTGAAACATGTGATTGCTAATCAGAGTTTCAATTACTGCATTAATGTTAACTACTTTTCATCTTTCCATGAAGAGTTTGAGCATGTCTCTTGGTCTGAACATATATGACACAATTTATACCAAGATTATTTGCAATTAACATTCTCAAATTTTAATGCAGAAATGATTTTGAAAGCAAATGCATATTGCCAATTTCAAGATTCTGAAAAAGTCCAAGTCAAGGAAAATCTAGTCATAATTACTATGTGGGACCAGAGCCTCACATCATAGTAGATATCCTTCATGAAGGATGAAGCAAAGCATGGAGAAATAAGGACCTCGAGAGGTCTATGAACACATGGACAGTCTTTGGTTCAAACACAATTTAATATTAACCCAACAAATACCAGCCATCAGTTATTTTTTTTACATGTTTCTCATAATATAAGCATTATTTTGAGAGCTACATAGCTATGTTTAAAATGTTTCTGTAAATTTGATGTTCTATCATAATTTTATAACTGACTAATCCAAAGCATATATAATAAGAATATAGAAAATGTATTCCTGGCTTCACCCAGGATTTCTATCCAGACTGTCTCAAAGGGAACACTTTCTCATAGCAAAACTCCATGTACTCTGAGCTTGGCCTTCTTATGAATATTGTGCAGTTTTTTCTAGAAATAGAAATAATATTTCTACTATTTATAGAGTTTATCTGTACTTAGAGAAGCATTCACATTTTCTGTCTTGAGTAAAGTCTGGGCAGTTGACATTGGTCTCTTTCTTTGGTCTCTTCGGAAAAGCAATGGAGGTTGGTTTTGTCTGTGTCCTTGTTTATATACATTACTTGCAAAACTCCTAGGGTTTTATCTCAATCCTACATTCATCATTAATCTCTGTTATTAGGCTTGATGCTTCTAAAGAGAAAAAGTCATACCAAAATAAGTTTCAAAACTGAAACAAGAAATGCTCAGTAACACCACATTGATATTTTCTGATCCTTTAAACAAGTGCCAAATGGTAAAATGAGCAAGACTTTGAAATTTTTAATGTCCTTCTTATTGTGATGGCAGATGAAACAATCTTACTTGTATCATATTTTACTTTAGATTTATTGAGTATCCCAAGATTTATAATCATTTCTCACAGCACACACATAAAATACAATATAAAATTAGCAATTAGAATCGTTTGAAGATGCTGTGGTTGATGGAGGTGGCAGAGATGATGTGGTGAAGCAAATACTACTCAAAGCTCTTACTGCTTGACATGTACATTTGCAACTTCTACATTTGCTTAAATATACACAAAATGCAGAGAAAACATGATCATGGTTTCTCTTTTCATGTTAGGTAGAGGAATATGGCACGACCACACGTACTTAGCCTTATGTAAATGGTGTGTGCATTTGTGAAGCAGAGCAGGACCCAGCAGAGGGTGTCCTATAGCACTTAGAGTTCTTATGCAAAGGGAATGTTTTATCTTTGACGTATCTTTCAATTTGAAATTAATATATTCTTAAAACACAGCTACAATTTATTGTAAATGATGATTGATTGAGATTCGTGTTGATATTTTTAAGGCCATAATTTTTATTATTATTTTATCTAAATAAATTAGTTTTCAAAAGGCAGCTATCAAAAACAATAGCGCAGTGAATTTAAGCATCTGTTTGAGAGTACTCTCATTAGCCACAGTAATAAAAATGATACGATGTAGTATGTTTGCTGAACAAAGGGAGCTTGCAACACATGTCAATGAAGCATTGACGGGGTTACTGTTTATCATAATGCATAAGAAGATGGAAAAAATGCATGTTGGCTCTAAAGTTCAAAGGGCTTGAGGGAGCTTTGGTAACTTTATCCCCTTCCATCACAAACTGTGAGACGACATATGGTTAACATTCTTTTTTGGTGTTATTTTTAAACTTGTTTATGAGACATAAATGAAAAGTATTCTAAACCCCATAATGACTTCTTTTCCCTGGGTGGAAACTAAGTGGTGTTGGGCCAAGCAGCATCTCATGGAGTCACACTATTTGAGATTTTTCTCAGCTCTGTTGAAACAGAAATGGATACTGGGCAAACCAACATCTAAAAGTGATATACTACATTGTTCTTTTTTCTTTAGTTCTCCTTCATTCCTCAGACTAGGTATTGCAGAGTTATACAGCTAAGGCAGTTGAAAAGGGAATTTAGGAAACTGTCAAAACTCATTCAGAGAAAACTAGTGCCTCCACAATTTTCCATGAATCAAAAGCTAACAAGGGAATTTCCATCTTCTGAATAACTTAATTTCTGAGTCTCTAGCAGCCAGAGGCTTGGTTCTCTTAACTCATATAAGATATATATTAATCAGAAGAGGGGCACAAGGAAAGCAATAAATGTCAAACACTCATTAAAAACAGACTGGGTCTTAATTTTTTTATTCATTATCCTCATCTCTATTGAAACTCTTTGAACTTACAAGTAGTCTACCCATAGTTCAAAGCTACTACGAAGCAGTTTTCCTGTGTTCCCTATGGAAAGAGAGATGTGGAGACATACACAGTGTATGGAAACATCCACTGGAACATTGGATGCAGCATTCATTTCTTTAATTTTTCTTTGAATATGTTCAGAATTTCATACAATCCAATCAGGTAATCTTTAAGAGACTAGGATTCATACAGATCTGGATGCTATCTATAATGCTCAAGCCCTTTGTGTTAGGATAAGAATCTGAATGCCTCTGCAGCAATCCTCACTGGGGCTGGCCAGGGTCTCCCTGTAGAAAGTTAACAGCACCTAGTTGTGTTCTCTCAGTCATCTTCATCTGTTTTGTTTATTAACTCTCATTTAATGAACTTGGAAAGCAGAAGAAATTCACGATAGAGTGATGTATCGGTTATCATCAACCTCCCCTTAGATATGCTTGTGGCAAAGCTGGTATAGCTATCTTTACAAAACTAAAAGAAAATGGTTTAGGTGAGATCAATATTGTGAATCATACAACTAAATTAAATCGTTACAGGGAAAATATACCAATTAAACTTTTATACTTATTAACTGGGCTGACATTTCATGGCTTTTCTTCAATAATTATGATGCAAGGCTGAATGACCTAGTGATTTGTTTGCCATGGGACATAATGGTCTCCTAAAGCTTTGAGATGGAAGTAATCATCTGTATGTTCAAAGACATCATTGCTACCTCTCCTCTGACAACACTCTCATGTACACGGTCAGCACATGGCTTATTCACCTCCTTTATCACATGGATCCATATCAAACAGTTCATTTATTTAGGCTGACTTTCTGTGGGGTCAGAGATTACATAAAAACCTTGGCCCTACATGAATCTTCTCATTTGGGACTCCTCTTTGCAAAGGTCAGCTGCTGTACTTGCTTTAATGTCACAGTTATTAAATCCATCTCACTTCCTGTGGACAATGAATATGAGGTGTATGTTTAGTTACACAATGTTTCTACAGAGCTCTCAAGGAATTCTCTTCTATGTGAAAGTTCAAAAGTAAGAACTGTGACACAGTAATCCAAAAAATGATTCATAAGCTGTATTTTGAGAAAATGATTCTATCCTTTCCAAAATTCCCTAAACCTCGTGGGGAAGAAATCAGGACTACCACTTTGGTTTCTAAAGAATTTTATATATCCATAGTCTGGTAAAGAGAAACCTCTTGTATTTAATATTTTTGACCATCTGATATTTGAATAACAATATTTTAAATATTTACATACTTCTGGTAACAATGAGTGTTTGCTACTGTGCTTTTCACAGGGATCTGAAAACAGTCTGTCAAATGTTTATTCATTAACCAGTGCTCTTTCACTCCTTTAGAAAAATTGAGTAGCAGCATAACCATAGCCAGAGCACAGGATGTCCCACTTCCAGTCATAGGCTCAGGCCACAGAACCCCACACTTCCTCTTCAGGTACTAATGTAAGAAACCAGGCTCATTCCAAAGTCAAAACTCTAGGAGGTTTCCAAACGAGAAGGTTTTTTTTTTCTTTTAAAACTGTGGCTTTGTCATCTGTTATATTTCCCTGGTTTCATAAAACTGGTTTCTATCACCAAGAAGCTAAAGTTTTCCAAATAAATAAATAAGGTATCTTTAATATTTGATAACAATGTGTTGAATCACTTCCACACCAAGATAGCTTTGTGTCACTATTTTATATGACATATCTTCAAAGAGTGATATATTTTCATCTACAAAAATCTCCAATATATTTTTAAAATGAGGTTATTAATGACAGTTGTCAATATTTTCCTTGAGTTATACTTAAAAGCTTGGTTATAAAGGCCATGTTAAAAAAATCTGTCTGGGAGCTGGAGAGATGGCTCAGAGGTTAAGAGCACTGACTGTTCTTTCTGACATCCTGAGTTCAATTCCCACCAACCACATGGTGGCTCACAACCATCTATGATGACATCTAGTACCCTCTTCTGTATACTGTATATATAATAAATAAATAATTTTTTTAAAAAAATCTGTCATTTTAACAGTCAGTTTTCAAAAATAATTTCTTTTCATATACTTATCTAGAGGTTACTCCCCTCTAAAATAAATTATCACCAAAAAAGAGTACATTTTTTGTGCCTTCATACTTTCATTCCATCTATTCCAGAAAGACCAGAAACTGGCTCCTGAACCTGTGCAAGACAGGCTCCTCCTGTGATAGGAATGTGAGATATTTGTGCGGACTTGTGAACTGGGAGGCTTGTGGGTGAAGTTTAAGGGAAAAGTATGATCTGAATAAACCCTGAAAAAAAAGTGAACATTAAAAAAGTAAAGATATTTATTTTTCACACTGAAGTAGGATATGACAATCCAAAAGCAGACTCAGGTGTCAAGAGCCCATTCACTCTCCAAAGGACAGAAGGAGTGGATCCAAGGGAATGAATGGTGGACCCAGGGGAGGAAGGGGAAAGAAACCAGAAGGAATAGAGGGAGCGGAAAATAGTCAGGATATATTACAGGAGAAAAAAATCTATTTTTAATAAAAGAAAAAGTATTTTTACAACACATCCCAGATAATTATTTTAGAAAAGAAAACAAATATTTGTGGTGAAAGAAATACTTTAGATTGCTGTGAATATACTGTTGTCTAGGGGAGGATATAGATGACATGAACAAGACAGGAGAGGATGGAAATGGCAGCACTGCCAAGAGAAAGTGAAGGTGAGCATCAGGAGACAGCAGTGCCACAGGTGACATAAGGGCTGTTATGCTGGCTGGGGAAATGTAGTAGCCTGGAGCGCAGCTCAATCAATGTAGGCATTCCCAGCATTGTTTCTCAGTGCTTGATTGCATAAATTCCCTACAGGATGGAAAGTTTTTAGGCTTTTGATTAGGCAGCCTCTTATTTACAAGTAGAATAGTGTTTATGTGCTTAGCACAGAAGGTGGGAAGTACTATCTAAATAAACAGGTAAATGAATCCATGAATGAAATAATAAAAGAATAAGATAATAACAACTGTTTGATCTTGCAAAGTTTTCAATAGGAAAACAAACAAAATATAACTTTTTTCCAATAATGTCATAATATGATTATCAATCTATACTAGTCATTATATTAGGACACTTATTAAGCTGAATATTTGTATTCTCTTTTTATACACAAGATCCTAACATGCCTGCAGACACAGTGTAGTAAGAACACATTTAAGAGTAGTGTTTCCTCCTTAGACTGACTCCTTGGATCCCACTCCCCCTAGAGGAACACCTGACTCAGTCTTGAGGTTGGGAGGAGAAAACTGGATCTGCCAGGAGTGGACGCTGAACTGAGCAGTATTGGGACTTAGGGACCTTGGGATTGCCTGCCCATGGAGGGGGATGGGGAGATGTGGAGAAGAAAGAATGACCTGATGTGGTGGGAGGGGGAAGGAACCTTGATTAGAAAGGATAGAAAATGTGACTTCTTTATTCATAATAAAAAAAAAAGAGTAGTGTTTCCTGAGAATGTTTACTTCTATAGAAGATTACCACTATGCTTAATGCTAATTTAATTATAATACGTATTAGATCTATGGAGAAATCATAGCAGTGTAACCTTTATACTTTATATAAAAGTGCCCATCACACTTTTCAGTATTTCAGCATACAATCACACAAACGCATATCTTTAATGAGACATATTTGTATACCAATGTTTAAAAAGTGTTTCTTTTATGTGAAAATCCTTCCCATGAGAGGAAGAAAATCAATTCCACAATTATATCTTGGTTAATGACCTGTAAGTATGACAGAGAAACTATCTGTATGAGATATTAATACAATGTATGGGACATACATGTGATAGAATCTGTGATCATTTTTAATCTTGTGGATAGAGGCCAGGGACAGGGATACTTGTGGTTTGGAGTCTAATACTCACTTTTGGAAATTGTTAAAGATGGTTCAAACCACAAGGTCAGGTGTCCTTGTCTCAGTGCTAGAGAAGTCCACTCTTCAAGTCATGCTACTTACTCTCAGGTTGTGTTTACATTGTTTTTAGCTCTTCCTAGAGTTTCATCTTCTGTGTTCTTTTTTCTCACAAATAAAAATGTTTTACATACAGCATTGTTGTAAATAATAAATTTGTTTATGAATGAATAAACCAATATAATTTTATATAAAACATTTATAATAAGTTTGGAACATATAAATGTCATGTAACTGAAAATTATTCTCCCTATTCCATAAATCCATCCTTCAGGCACACACAAACACACACATATATACACACACAGCCTTAAAATGCTATGCCTGGAGTGCTGCTCCTGATTCATTATAATCTGTATTTATTTTGAGAATATTTCACAGCACATTCCTCTGTTGAATATTAAAAGGAGAATAAATGTTAATACAGTACTATGACCAAATTGTAATTTATTTATACGTCTTGGTCCTCAAACAAGGTAATGCAACACAATCTATATTGTACTAAAATTTGAAAATATTTTCTTTATGATATAGTAACTAAGGTTGAATTATGAAAACTAAACTTTCTGTAATTTTCTAAAGTGCTCTGATAAATAAATAACATAAACTATATTTTAAATGTAAATTGTAAAGAAGTCTGCCTAAGTTACCACTATGACTGCTGTCATGGAGGTAGGTGATCAGTCTTTTCCTTGTGTTTATGATATTTCATTATCTTTAATTCTTCTTATTATTGGTTTCACCTTTAAATCCTTTTAATCAGATAAAGAATATTTTAAATGTTCCTAAGTCAGCCTACTTGCTAATACAAGCTTTCAAATTCTTTTTAGCTGTTCACGTAGATGGAGTAGTCAAGACAATTCCACATCACAAGTCCAGAATGTGTTATAAAAGAATGTAAATATTTGAGGAAAATAAATACTAACCTGAAGCAAACTACTTGGGGGGTCAATGACAATGAGTGTAAGATATCCCTGTTCTTTATAAATGCTCCTAAATATTAATCCATTGTGCCTCTGGCTAAGATAAATGTAGAAATTCTAAGGTTTGATGAGAAAAAAGAACACTGATTTTGTTTTAACTGGCTTCTGTGTTATTAGTAATTTCTGGATGTACATAAAGTCGAGTTACTGTATTTTAATAAATTAAATTGTTTTTTAAAACAGGATTTTTTCCACTCTTGGTGAAATTGTATATTTTCATGCTTTTATTTAAGACAACTGTAATCAGCATAGAAAGCAGTGGCTTCTGTTGTAGTTTTGCTTTTGGCTTGTGTCCCCATCTTCCACTCCAGTGCTGGAATGATTGACATTTTCAGGACTCTGCACTATTTTCTTTCCAACCATGTTAACTAAGTGTTCATAATGTGTCTAATCTAGCTTTTCCATCTATTTTTAAAGGATATTTGTTCTTCATATTATACTAAACATAGATATTTTTATTTGTTTGGAAATATGCATATATAATTACATATCTATAAATTTTTACAATATGTGCAGATGATGGTTTTCCTCCTCCAGCTCCATAGAGATCCTCCCTATCTCCTCATCAGCACAATTTCATTATTTTTTTTCTCTCTCCTTAGAAAACACCAACAAAGGAACCAGAATTTTCAAAAAGCACAATAAGGACACATACAGACAGACACACATACATACACATGCACACACATACACATACAAGCACACATGTGTACACCCACAGATACACATACATGTGAGAACACACAGATATAAACATGTACACATAAAGACACACAAAAAAGTACATACACACATACAAGATACACACACAGGTAAACAAACACACCTACAGATACACACACACAAAAAAAATCCATAAAATGCAAAATCAAAAATTGTATACAAGAAATAATACTGGTCAAGCCAAACAATGTGATTCAAACAAATAGCATTGAGGTAATTTTGTGTCGGTCATTTACTGCTGGGCATGGGCTACCATTAATTGTGTTTATATACTCTGTGAGATGGAAGAAAACTAATTTTTCCTTGGTGAATGAATATTAATTAGAGATAGCTCTTTTGTTAGGGATGAGAGCAGGTGTCCACTTCTGCCCTTGGCACTGGGACATCATGTGATTTGAAACTGTGCAGTTCCTGAGCATGTTGTCACAATCTCCGTGAGTTCGGATGTATGTCAGTGTGTTTTGTCTGAAAGACATTGTTTCCTTGGTGTCTTCTAGCCCTGCCAGCTCTTACAATATTTTTACATCCACTTCCACATAGCTCCCTGATCTTCGAGGGGAGGCGTTTGATGAAGACATCCCATTTAGGATTTCGAGTTCCCAAGTCTTTTCTCTCTGTGAATTGACCAGTTGTAGGTCCCTGTGTTAGTACCTATCTACAAGAGGATGATTCTTTAATGAAGGCTGATGTTCTGATCTGAGTTTGGGTCCTGTAAGGTCACTGGTAATCCATGTAACAGGTATTTCTCAGTGTTAGCCAGTAAGCTAACAGCATGGGAATGGATTAGACAGGATGGCTGAGAGGGTCTGCAGGAAAGAGAAAAGCTGGGCCTATACCAAAGTTTGGGTGTAATCCCTGGGTAATGGAGCATAACAGGTTTTCTTATGGTGTCATGTTAGAAAAAACAGAATACTGATGCAGAACAGAGGTTCACAAGACAGAGCATCGGAATATTGTTGTTTTAAAGGATCTCTAACTATGAATTATTTAGCAAATTTGAGATGTTTATGATTTTGAATTAAGAAATATGTTAAAAAGATGGAGGCAAGGTAGAGGAGACCATGAGTCATCTGTTGAAGAAGATGTGGTACTGGAAATGGCAGTAAAATGGAAAAATGAAGGCAGCTCCAAAAATTAAAGACATAATTGAAAAACTTGAGGCATCAACTGGCACACAAATCGAAGGAAACCACTTTAGCTGGTGAGTAAGAAAATAGGAATGATAAATTAGCCGAGGCTTGGACAGGCCAGAACTTGCTAGAATGTTTTCCAATAATGTCAATTTTACACACAGAACTTATTGAGAATATTTACAACTTAAATATAAATACTACTTAATCTTTGTAGCTTCAGATCACAGTAACATTATAGAAGACTCTACTAAAGATTATAATGACATATAGCTAACTTGTGGGAGACATTTTATATTTTTTAAATTTTATTTTGATACATTGGTTAAATGTATCTGTTAAATTAATTCTACTAATTCCAGCAATGTATATAGATGATGTCATTTTATAAAATGCATCCATTACTAAGTAGATGCTCAAAACAGTGTTTTCATAGCCCTCCTAGTCTGTTCTTTCTTTTCTACATAGGTTATGCACAGTACATAATTCAAATTTTCAGAAATAAGAAATCTCATCTGATATGCAACAAATCTGTCAGTAAATACTATTGCTCTTTATCTTATCTTTAAACATGGATATTTTTATTAATTTTAAAACTGAACTTTTCTTTATAAGCATCACTTGGGGGAGGAGGGTAAGTAGGAGAGAGAGAGAATAATAGGTGTGAGTACAGGGAGGGGGGAGGAAGGGAGGAGCGAAG